>JBBPUG010000427.1:0-23440 GCA_038094535.1 Tubosaeta aff. alveolata
CGCCCTGACAGGACTATCAGCCACATGTAGGGAGTTGGATACGATGCCTACTCGAGTTCCCGATCGTCGCTGTCTGCTGCCTTGCTGTGCTGCGACAGCGTGTCGTCGTCGTCGTCGTCGTCTGGGACGTTCATAGAACGGGAAGCTTTGCGCGGCATCGTCTGGTCAAAGGCCTGTGGAAAGAACGCGATCACGTGGGCAGTCACGTCGCATTGACCATTCTCGGAGGGACAATGTAAAACCTGGGCACGACGAGCAAACTATGGGGCGGCGTCAACGCGTCCAGCGTCCGAAACATGTCCAACAACCCGGCGCTCTCTGCGACACCCACCAGCTCCACCTTTTGCCACGGTAACCACACCATCACCTCGTTGCCCTCCTCGAAGCGGTCGATGCTGCTCACAGGCGATCGCCCGCCCTGCGTGGGAGCAAAGTGAAAGACGACGACGTAGGTGCCCAACGTGAGATCCGCACTCGCGAGCTGGTGTCGGCGCGTCAGGCGGCAAAGCGCCAATCCGGAGCGCGGACCAGCTGTAAAGCGCGATCGCTCAGACACCTTGACCACGTCGAGCACCCTTAATATGCGGAGCTGCATGTCGGACCCAAACTGGGTCCCAGCTTCGATCTTGTGCTCCATCTGTCGCTTCCATAGCACAAAGTCGGTCTTGGTGCACGAGATGCGATGGTGACAGCGTTCCGCCAGACCACCCCTGCAGCGCAAGTGTTTGGAGGTAGCAGTACAGGAACGGACGAGAGGCGTACCGAAGATATTTGGGATCCTTGTTGCGGGAGCGCTTGTCTGGACTGACCATCACGCCTCGTTGGAGCTCTCGGTCAGTCGCCGATACAAAGTTATGTCCGTTCTGCTGGAGGAACAAGGACAGAAGCTCTGCGCCTGTACCTTCTTTGGTTGGATCGGTGGCCAGGGCAATGCTCGTCGTGAGGATCGTTTTCATGGGCTTCTGTGGTGATGGGGGGCGGGGCGCAGGAACGGGTGGTGGTGGTCCTAGTGGCTTTAGCAGCACAGACGGCTTCGTTGCAAGGATGGGCATCGGCGGAGGTTTCAGAATAGATTTGAGTTTCTCTTGGGGAGGCGCATCTGATGTTGTGCTGAGGACGGTCTTCTTCGATAGCCCCACCTTGGCTGTCTGTTGTGGTGCCAAGGGCACAGGCGGCTTCAGCAGCTTGAGCGCGGGGAGTGGTTGATCAGCCTTTGTTGGCGCGCGGGGAGGGTGTACGAATGATAACGGCTTCAACTGGCGCTTCGAAACCGGTGGTTTGCTGGGCCCAGCTTCTGGTTCTCTGGACGAAATAACGTCCAGGAATGGGTTCCGTGGTATTTCATGGTGTGGAAGAGAGATGGGTTTCTTCTTAGACGGGTCCTTGGACGGTGTGGTGTCGAAAGCGGAGACAAATTTGGTGATGCTCTCCGGTGGCTCGTAACGCGACGTTGACTTGGACTTTTGGAAGCCATCGGGCCCTTGGAGTCGTGGTTTCTTGGATGGACGTTCCATTTACAACAGCAACAATTACTAAGAATGTTTGGGCGTAAACACGCGGCGCTACGTCCCTTGACTTCATACCTCTGCCATGGTCGTACTGACTGATGCTGATAAGCGTGATATCGGTCAGGTAAAGGCTCCCTATTGTGCTAGTATTGGCTGACCAGGAGATCGGAAGCACTTTGTGTTTGGTTTTCATGGCCATGAAGTTAGTGAAGATGCAAAGACCCTCATACGCGATTATCACGTCGGGTGAGCCTTTGCGGGATTAATCTCTTCTCGCAGAACCGACAGACTTGACACAGCAATATCATTCTCATGGGCAGAAACGTGCAAAGTGACTTGCGTGCCCGCAATGCTGATCGTTTGACCGAGCATATACAGGCATAAAGCAAGTCCACGCGCTCGTCAAGAGCCTGCAACAGTTTGCCAAAGACTGTGGGCATGCGCAGCCCCTTATGATAGGAATCGATCAAGAAGGTGGTCAGTGCATTGTCCTATGCTGTCCTTTTGTGTCCCATTCCCTCGTAGGGCTCGTATCCGCGTTTAGTTCCACCCACCGCTACACTGCCGGGACTCAGTTGTAAGTCCGTGGCGGCAGTCGGTGAGCCAAAGTTGAAAAGGCTCAGTCCAGGCGCGATGGCACTTGCTGGGACTGGTGATCCGGCAATTGCAAGGTCATGTTCGCTTGGCACAGCGCAGGAGATGAAGCTTGCGGGAATCAACTGGGCATACAGTCCGGTCGCGGACGTGAACTCTGACCATCGCAATCCAGTGATCGGTAAGCCGGTACGGTTATGATCGGTTCGTGAGTGACGCGTGGCATTTTGCAGGGGTGCGTTCATTTGGTGATGGTAAGCATTGCCGAACGGCCGACACGTGAGCTAGCTTATGGTGTGGCATGTCAGATCCGCACCAAGTGGCAAGGTATGCTTTAGAAGCGAGCAGAGGCCTGACAGAGGGCGGTGTGGCGCCGTGTGCGAAACACTTTCCGGGTCATGGAGACACGCTGCCAGTGATTAGGAAAACCGAGCGCGAGCTCTACGAGACAGAGCTGGTCCCGTTTCGCGCACTGATTGAAGCAGGGGTAGCCACCATTATGACGGGGCACATGGCTCTCCCATTAGTGGTGACTGAGGATGACAAAGAGACGCCATCTTCATGCTCGCGAATGGTAACGACAGAACTGCTTCGACATCGGTTAGGATTCAAGGGTGTTATTGTGACGGATTGCCTCGAGATGGCAGCGGTTGCTGGGAAATATACTTCGCAGAAGGGGGCTGTGATGAGCCTGCGAGCCGGTGCGGACGTTGTGATGATTTGTCACACTATGGAGGTGCAGACAGGGGCTATAGAGGAAACGTACAGGGGGGGCTGTCACTCGGGATGTTAAGAGAGGGCGGGAGACGGATTGATGAACTCAAGAGACGGTTTGCGGGTACGTGGGAGACGGTGTTGGATCAAGGAAGACTGGAGAAAGTTGTGGAAGCGAACAAAAAGCTGAGTCAAAGGGCGTACGAGGCTTCTAGTGTGGTCATCCAGGGACCGCTGCCGGAGGTGAAGGAGGGTCCGGTACTGGTGCTGACGCCTGCTGCAGAGAGGGCTGCGGAGGACACAGCGAGTGCAAACTACATTGCCTTTGCGGCACACCTGCGCGCTCGCCGGGCTGGAACGCGGCATGTCGTCTATTCGCCACTGCCGGGGCCGGAGGAAATCCCGGACAAGGTCGTCGCTGTACTGCGCCAAGGCGTAGCACTGCTCATCTTCGTGACGCGGAATGCGGATCGCAGCATGTGGCAACTGGCTTACCTGCGCAAGCTAAAGCAGCACATTTCCGATGCGACGTCTGTCGTCGTGCTCGCGAGTTGTGGGCCGTACGACCTTGAAGACCGGACATCGCTTACGGGTGTGTCGGGAGTTTCGAGTACACGATACCGGCGCTGGACGCGGCCGCAGGGGTCCTTCTTGGGTCACGTGTATTTTGAGGTAGCAGTGCGTGCACAGCCTTTGGGCGATATCGAATTCAAGCTGTCGTTTGGTGGACGATCAAATTTTCCATATTTTCATTTGCTCGTCGCTCGTTTGTCGGCTTTTATCTGTTTCTTTCTGTCCTTCGAATGAAGCTCCAAAAGTTCTTTGGTCGTGACAAGCCAAAACCCGCAAAGGTGACGCCCCTCGGACGGGATGTGGACGCAGCAACGCAGCCCATCATTGAAGATGAAAGTATCTGTCCAACTCATTTAGACTCCTCGTCTGACCTTTTACCAGGACGCCATCATCGCGCACCATGGCGCCTTTGCTACCTCACCACCCCAGACCCAGCAACCCCAGCCCCGCGACCCTCCCCGCCAAATCCCAAGACCATCCAATGACGACCACTGGGATGTCCTTTCGACCCCCCCAGTCGACGACTCCGTTCGCATTCCGAGTCCCCGCGCACAACAACAGCAGTTCATGGCGCCTGTCATACCTTCACGCTCCTCTTCTCTTGGCTCCCTTCCTCACTCGGCAAACTCGCCACAGATCCCGACGGCCGTCCCTACCTCTCCCCGTTCATCTTCCCCATTCAGCATCGCTTCGAACAGTATCGCCGTCCCACGCGGCCTTAGAACCGACGACCGTGCGCTCAGGAAAAGATCCCCACCCGTTCCAAGCGCCGTGCCTGCCCTAGGGGTGCTTAGGGCATTGGAACCGCATCAGGATCTGCCCCCTATACAGCATCCATCGGATCTTTCTGACGACCATCACACCTACACGGAACCTGTCCGGATAGAGAACAAGAGGGAACGCAAGGGCTTCTGGGACGGCATAATACGCGACAGGGAAAGGGACAAGTGGAGGCAAGAAAAGGAGCGGGATAGAGACAGAGAGCGCATGGATCGTGCCCGTGATAGTCGGCGTGAGGATGATAATAGCGCTGCCGAGTTGACTCGCATGATTGGTATCGTGTTTGCTACATCATATCCCCCGATGCTTACCTCCCTTTTACTAGGGTACCTCACCGCGACTGCGTCAGAAGACTGGTCCATTGTCCTCGAAGTCTGCGAAAGAGCATCTGCCAACGAAGGAAATGCAAAGGAAGCTGCCAGAGCGCTTCGACGTGAATTCAAGCAAGTCTTTCTTTCTAACCCCTTTCCATAACGTTAATCCCCCCCCAGGTATGCTGAGCCGAAAGCGCAGTTGGCTGCTGCGAGGGTACGTACCATACGGTTTGCCTCATTTATCCCAATCTCATCCCGGCCCACTACAGCTATGGGCTATCATGCTTCAGAATGCTTCAGACGTATTCATTCAGCAGATCTCCCAACGCAAGTTCGTTGAAATGCTGGAGGACGTTCTCACATCACCTCGGACCTCGCCTGTCGTACGCGAACGATTGATGGAGGTGCTCGCTGCTGCTGCCTATATAACATCCTCTCGTAGGTTGTTCATTGACGTTCAGAGCATACCATTCACCCAACCAGGATATCAAGCGGTGGGGAAAGAAAAGGACAAGGATGGCTTTCGCGCTCTTTGGTGCCGGTTAAAACCTGCAGACAAGCCCGAAGCGGGAATCCCTTTCGATACAGAGGACGCAATGTTTAGTCCTCCGGTCGTTTCTCTCCCACGTCCACCATCTCAGTTGTCCCTCGAGACCCCGATTTTCGCAGAGACATTCCCGCAGGATGATCTGTCTACCACGCCACCTACCTCGGAGCCTCTGGTTTGTATCTGCTCTGTGTTTAATCGGACCCCATGTGACTATCAGTTACAGAATCGACGGCGCCTCCAGCAACAACGGGTCATTCCCCCTGAAGAGGATATACGGCGTCTGTTCCAGGAGTGCAAAATAGCTCGCGGGAACGCCGATTTGCTATCGCAAACTTTGGCTTTTGCCAAGCCTGACGCTCTCGATGCTGATCTGATTCCGGTAATACCATTATTTACTTTATATGTTCGGGCAAACGAATTTTGTCTGCAGGAATTCTTGACCAAATGCAGGGCATCCCAAGAGCTAATTTACACGCAAATACCTTGGGCATCTGCAGGTGCAGAACGCTCTCGAATTGAAAGAGCCGCGTATAAGCATGCCCGTACACAATCAGCCACCCACGGGTCACAACAAGATCTAGTTGCAGATATGGAGGGCGCGCCTGACGAACTCACGACAGAAGAAGAGTTACTGGCCGCCCTGCTAGATGCAAATGAAGCTCTCGTTGGAGCCTTGCGGATGTATGACGATCTTGCCAGGGTTGCGACTGAACGAGCTACGGAGGAGAAGAGCAAGAGAGAGGTTAAAATGGATAGACGGGTGCGCTTCATCTCATACTCGTATTTTATTGGTGTTCAGATCGACCCCGCAGCAATTAAACGATGACTTTTTAACCGAGCCGTCGGCTGCTCATGTCGGGTCTTCCGACGCACCATCGCCTCCGGTTCCGTCACCAACTACTGCAACACCGCATCAACAATTCGAGTTGCCAACAGTCGTGCCTTCGGCAAATCACCCTCTGCCGCAGATTCCACCTAGTCTTCTGCCAAGTGCACTCGCCCAGAACCAGTCTTCTGGTGTACTTTATGGATCACAAGTGAATACACCGACACTTCTCGCTCCGCCTCACCCACTCGGGCCCCGTTCCCCAGCGCAAATCCTCGCTACATCTCGCACGCCTTCCCCAGACCAGATTCCTGGCCGATACTCTAGATATGGTTCGGTGGACAGTGACAAGGAGCATATATCCGAGGTGATAGAACGGGTGACCATCGAAGATGATCTATCCAATAGCGACGACAACATCCATACGCCGATCCGTCCTAGCGCCAAGGCACTTGGAAAGCGGCGGGTCGTTGAGGATCCAGACGGTAGGAGTCGCCATTTAACGAGTTGTTGAAACTCACGATGCGCTCTATAGATGGCGAGTCGAACGCTACATTCTTTGGCAGGAATGACTTGTACCGGGACTCCTTGGCCGACTCTGATTCAGACGACGTCGGGTTCATGCTCAAACGTCAGCCTACGCGCTATGTTTACGACGCTGCTGCTGAGCGCACAGCACAACACCTGCGAGAAAGACGTCTGGTTAATGGCGTGCATTAGTCGCTGTGACTGCCCTTTCTCCCCTGCTTTCTAGATGCCCGCTTTTTCTCTGAACTCTACGCACGCATCATGTTGTACATTAGTTTTGTAGTTTTTTTTTTCCTTGGGGACGTTTCTATTTATCGTTCATTTTGAGTCGAGGCCATTGTTTGTCCGTGTGTGGACTGACTTGCCCATCCACTGCCAACACCGAACGCGAACGTTTCACGTTCTTCGGCACACCTGTGCTTACGACCAGACGACGATGACCACTAAAAAAGAGAGCGCCGATTCTGACCTCTATGGAGGCAAGCCCTTGTTGAACGTATCAGGGACGAGCTCACACCGCCTCCACACAGATTTGTACGACGACGAATTCACAGTGCCTTTGGATGACGAATATCAATCACCTGTAGACCCAACACCTTCATCAACGCTGGACAAATCTTCCGAGTCGACCCCAACAACGGCCGCTGTGGTGACAGGCAGCAAGACTGACCCTTCCGGAACCGGCACACTCCCCGCTAAGCCCGCAGTCACTGAGCCCTCAGGGTTGTCCTACTCCGCACAAGTGGCAAAGCAGTTCTCTGCCTACCAGCAGACGCCCAGTCAGGAACGGCAACAACGCGCAACTGTCCCCACGACGAATTCCCCTACGGCTCCGTCCGCAATTGCGACACACGAAGGATCTGCGGACCGCAATTCCCAAGAAAGGCCAGTGCGGCCCTCGGAAATGAAAGACGAAGGGTAAGTTGTTCATTTCTTACAAACGACGCAGTGGTTACTCCTCGGTTTGACCGCACCAAACGTGCAACCGTACATGCCTTTCGAATATTGCCCGTGATAGTCATGGACGTACGAAAGTCTTTCTTACGTTGTACTCTTGCTGCTCGCACTTGCGCCCCTTTTGTGTTTAATTGTCATGCTAATCTGTCCGCTCGACGTTTTTGACTTCTCTTCATTACTGGCCATCTCTTGCTTACCCGGTCGCTTACCTCTATGGTCGCTAATCACTTTATGTGTCGCTTTCACTCGATTTCACGATACCGCATACCGCTGGACGACGACTCGCATTCCTTGTCACGCACTGCTCTACTCTAAATAACTCGCTACTCAATTGCCTACGGAACCCGATAGCAAAATGTTCATTGGCGGCCTTAGCTGGGACACTTCAGATGGTATAGCACTCATGCATACAGAATCGAATCCCTTTGTGACTGACACGTCTGTGATTCCTTTGCTTGTCTGAGCAGAAGGTTTAAGGAAATACTTTACGGAATTCGGCAAGGTGGATCGTTTTGGCAGATGGGTTGGTATGGCTGTGCAAAGGTACTGATTCATCTCTAAAGGTAGATGCGTGCACCATCATGCGCGACCCCGAAGGGAGGTCGAGAGGTTTTGCCTTTCTTACGTTTGAAGAACCAGAGTCCGTGAATGCCGTCCTCGCTCGCCATCACATTCTTGATGGCAAAACAGTAGGAACGCCCGCTTTTTCCGCCATCTTGATCTTGACAGTGTGCACCCACAGATTGACCCCAAACGTGCTATTCCAAGAGAAGAACATTTGCGGAATACACGCTATTTTGTTGGGGGCCTCGCTCCCACCACCACTGCAGAGTCGATGCGCGAGTTCTTTTCCACCTTTGGAAAAGTCATCGATACCACCGTGATGGTGGACCGAGACTCTGGCCGTTCAAAAGGCTTTGGATTCGTCACATTTGAAGACGCGACAAATGCGGACCAGTTTGTTGGCAAACTCGGTCTTGTCCTAGATGACAAGCAGGCACGTTGCTCGCTCGTTCTGCCGATACGCTAATAACACTGCCGTAGATTGAGGTCAAGGCAGCGCAGCCGCGCAGCCAGCGGGACCAAGCACGGAACACGGGAAGCCGCGAACCGTATTTCAACGATCAAGACTCGCGCACGCCATCCATTCCAACGGTGCCTTTCAACGCGCAGCAGGCCGGGAACCCGGCCACGTCCATGCTGTACCAGCGCATGATGAGCCAGATGCCGCCCATGGGCGGCGCGGGGGGGATGAACATGATGAACCCGATGATGATGGGCATGATGGGCATGGGCGGTATGCCGGGAATGAACGGGATGAGCGGTAACATGGGTGGGATGAACGGGATGGGGGGTATGGGGATGGGTGGGTTGGGGATGATGGGGATGGCGCCGATGGGCGGGATCAACCCGATGGCGATGCGCATGGGCATGAACGGGCCAATGGGGATGGGGATGATGGGGCAACCTGGAGGAATGGGTATGGGCAACATGGGTGCGCGGATGAGGCAGGGGATGGGCGTGGGCATGGGGGGTGGGCCAATGGTCGGTGCGAGCATGGGCGCAAACGCGGGACGTATGCCGATGAACGCACTGGGTCCTTCTCGGATGACGACTCGCGGACAACATGCATTCCATCCTTATGCGCGCTAGGGGCGACACGAACTTGGGAACTCCTGCTATCTGTATCATATATCCCCCTAGTCTTTTCGTTCTGCTTTCGTATTTATTGGTTGCTTTTTCCATGTTTCAAAGGACGGTCAGACTGATTATTTAACCCAACTATACTGTACAACTTCTTGGTGTATTGTGTGGAACAACGAAATTCGAAACTAGAGTGCCCATTTTCTCATTCTCGCCACCACTTGCCCTATTTTGTCCCCTCCATCCTCGCCGGCGAGCGCCGCCCTCCCCTCGTCGTCCGTCATACCAGCGTATGCCTTCCACCGCTCCAGATCACCCTTCTCCACGCCAAGTGCACGCACGATCGTCTCGAGGTATCCCAGGTCGGCACTGAGCTGAGCAGCCCCCGTCGCACTCAACGTCTTGATCTGCGGGAGAATATCCCGCGTGAGATGTACGACCGTCGCACGGCCGAGCGACGAGAGCCACGTCGCAGTGACCGCCTCCGCCGACTGCCCCTGCTCGTGTTCCTCCGTCCCTCCCCCCTCCCCACCCAGCGCCCCAAGCTCAAACCCGAGCGCGTCGTCCTCGGCGTAGACCTCGAACAGCCGCGGGAGGTTGAGCAGCCCATCGCCGACGCGGTGCGCGACCTCGCTCGGGCTGAGGGAAAACGTGGGCACGACCACGCCAGGCATCGCCGCATCCTGGGCGCGCGCCGCGGACCACACGGGCAGCGCGGGGTACGCCGCGAGATGGGCGTGCAGCGGGGACAGCAGGACGTGCTGCAGCGTGCGATGGTTCGTGCGCGCAAACGCAGTCAGCGCGGCGTAGGTGTTGGGGAGGAGACACGAGGGCGTCCGCGTGAGGAGCTCTCGGAGCTCGAGCGAGTTGAGTGGGGATTGGGCGAGTAGGAGACCTTCGCCTTTCGTGACGCCAGGGGTGTACACGCCGGAACCGCTCGCCCAGGCTGTCTTGAAGACGGTCGAGACCTGGCCGAGCGAAGACCGCAACCGGCTCTCAAACGTGCCGAGACGGTCTTTGACGGCTCGTCCCGCGGCGAGGAGATGTAGTGCCTTTTGGATGTGTGCCCAGTCTTCCGAAGTGTAATCCAGGTCTGCGAGCTCTTCATCTTCGAGAGTCGCCAATGCTGTCCCGGAAGTGGTTCGTGAGCCCATGTCAATGAGGTCGGAAATCGAGTTGGTCCAGGACTCCACAAAGGCACTCACAAAGGCGTCCAGGGCGCGCACGAGACCCACAGAGGCATAACCATGTGTGAACGCTAGGCAACGTTCAATGCTTTCCTCCGCAGCGCTGAACACGTCCACGGCACGTTCACGCATGATCCGCGCCGCCTGATCGCCATCCAGATCCTTGATGTTACCAGGGAGCGGGGAGCCCAACGTGGCATCCAATAAACGGCTCTCGAGGGTACCAAAGTCGATCTGGAAATCGAGAAATGGTTGGAAGAGGCATTGGTCCCACTCTGCACCTTCGTCCCCACCGCTGGAAGTACTTGTGCCTCCTCCAAATCTGCCCAAGCCTGTCACGGACCGCAAAGACATAGACATGCGCATAGAGCGCCTTCTCGAAGGCTTTCCTTCACCTTGGGAAGACCCAGATGGTGTTAATATGGGAGACCCAGAAGCACGCAATTTTTCGAGTATTCTTTGAGCACCTCGTGCAAACTCTTCAGAGGCTTGAAAGAGCTTCACTACATTTTGCAATGCAGTCGCACTACTCCCGTTTTGGAAGAGGCCGGCAAAACGTTGAGCAGGGGGTGGTGAGAGTACGCTGAGTGTAGTGTAGATGAGAGCGGAGAGCGTGCGCTCCGGGTCTGGAAAGATATTAGGGAGGGCGGTGCGTTCACCATTAAGGACCGTCAAAAAGGAGGAAAGAAAGGAGGGGTAGAACGCGCTCAGTGGTTGGGGTGTCTCTCTGTCGGCACCTTCGCTTGGTCGTTCGCCTTCGATAACTGCCTTACTCCAGGCCTCCACTATGGAACTACGTCGTGTGCCGTAGTAGTAGTTTCTGAATTCGCCTTCCCGTTCAATATCGACGAAGATGGCATAGAAGGACTTGCACGAATCCACGTCGGAAGCGGTCACGGCACGTACAAGATCAGGAGAGAGTGCTGCCTCGAGCTGGTTCGCGAGCGAGGTCAGCAGCGCACGACGGGGTTCATGGACTCCAGATGTTCCCGGGGTAGAAACGGTGCGGACAGAGACGGGCATCAGCCGAGCGGAGGCGGATAGCCTAGATGCAGCACGCGCATACGCCTTTTCTGCTAGCAAGGCGGTAACTTCTGCCTCGAGAGCACTCCACGACTCTGCCTCGCGGAGGACATCGCGGGCAGCCTCCATGCGCACTCTCAGCGTATCGAGATATTGAAGTCGCTCGAGGACCTTGGATGTCGCATCAGGCTCTGCCGCGGGGGTTGAGCTGCGAGACTGTGAAGGCGGCAGGGACTGCGCGACAACGTTGCGAAGCGCCAGCGCACTGTCCCGAGCAAAGTGGATGTCGTAGGCAAGACGAGGCGCGGCGCGGGCAATGTCATCGATGATGTGCTCGAGACTTGCAGAGGTCGACTGGGCCGCGATAGACGTGGCAGTCTGGAGCGCGTCCAACGTGGAGGTGTGGCCAAGCAGCGGGGGGTTGTTGGCGCTGTCGGGGACGTCGAGGACGGTGTTGAGCCATGTCAACACGTCGGGCGATTCATCGAGTTGCTCGATGACCGATGCTGCAGTCACCGTCGACGCCATCATCAATCACCGTTTGCCAAATCTCACAGCCACCTAGTATCTGACACAACTTGCACTCGTTCCAATGGCATCGTACATCAGGCTTATACAGCAAGATGTCGTCTACCACGAAGACGCGTCTTCGTGGCCATCCTTCATCTCCCAGCTCGCCCGGTCTCTGCTGAACGACCTGAAACTACCAAGATCACTGGACTCGGTGAGTTACTATGGTCCGTAGCAGGCCTTTCAAACTTCAGCTGATTTCTCCCGAGGACCCTGTCCCGTATACCAACAAATACACGCTTGAGCTCCTCCATCAGCTTCGCGTCTCGGACGACACGACTCGCAATGATCTCTGGGACGATACGGACAGAATCATTCCAGATAAGGTTCAGGAATGTTTGCACGCTGCCTTCAATACCACCCTCACGGATTGTGCTCGAATCCAATCCGTGCTCAGAACGGAGCAAGCAACTGGGACACCATTTCCAAAAGAGTCGTTTCTTGCCGTCCTGGTTCGCAATGCCATGTTAAATGCTGATCCGGAACTCTGCATGCTGTAGGTTGCCTTTCGGTCTCCTCACAAGTTATCCAATAGTACGGTGTTCATATAATCATTAGTGACGACGTCCCCGTAATACTTCCTCGACATTTCAGTGGGGAGACCATCCCGATTCTGAAATACATGACAAAGAGTTTTTTGGCACCATTGGTAATCTCAATCGGCGAACAGATGCCTATCCTACAGGACGATTCGGACCCAGATCTCAACCAGGACCTCAGCGATGACGAGGAGGACGGGTCTGAGCCATTCAACTATCGTCCAGTCACGGTGTCCGAGTTTCTTTGTGGGCGTGACAGAACCGTAATCCACGAGGAAGAGGAGGAGGAAGAAGAAACTTTTCCACCACAATTTGAGGCATACTTCCTCGCCTGTCGTTCATCTGCAGTCCCACCATCTGTTTGTCACATACCTATTCTCTGCATGGGGGACGAGGACCAGTTGCCGGTGATGATGTCTAGCTTCCTCTATCAGCGTCGTGTGTGGCGCATCAATGATCCCCTCGTCGGACTGGAGTCCTCAAAGTATGATACAATTATCAAGTTATATTTGGGATGGCTCGAGGACGATGTATCCTCCGACCGAGTCCTGGTGAGTTGGTCCCTAGGCTATTATTTTGATCGCTATTTGCCTGACAGCTGATCCCCGTGCTCAGCCGCGCGTTCATCTTGCGGAGATAGCATCGCCTGTCATGCTCGATTTAGCATCACCTTCGGTTGCTCTCGCTATGTCTCGACTCCTGTGCGGTCTGGAATCGCACATATCTGGTGTCCGTGATAACATCAGGGACTCTGTGGGCGCAGTTGTCAGCGGTACACGATCTCATTCGTCACTTTCTTGGCGAATCGACACCGAAGTCCCACAGCAAATACTGAATCCTAGTCCTAGCCGAGATATACTCCAATGGGCTGAGCGTCAGCGGCACTCGGAGCGTGAAGGGTGCATTTCTCCCTGCCATTCCTTTGTCCTCACTCACAGACTCGGTAGTACGTGATGACCCTCTGTCGGCTTGCGTGTCAAGGATAGTAGAGGACACGTTCGAAGCAGAAGATGATCTGGTGACTTATCTCAGAGAAGGCAAACAGGGTTGGATAATTGAGTAACGAGTGTCAGCGTTCACAATAGAGGACATGGACACAGCCGATACTATTGGCAGAATTGGCTCGTCTCACTGTAAATTAGAGTGAATAGGTGCTGCAAATTCTAAAATTATTATTGAACCTAGCCACCGTACTACGAATAGAAGTAGGGTCACGATGGGGGTTGTTATCTGCGTCGGCCTATGCTACCCTGACCAAGATGAGGCCTGTACATGTCCCAAATATTTCAGTGGGTGGCACAGTCACGCCACGAGTCCGACCGCCAGCTCCGAGCCGATCGATACAACATTGAACGCGCTCAGCAGCCTTTAGTAGAATCTCTTTTATTAATGATGTCTCTCCCAGAGAAGACCCACAACCTGCTCCGCCGAATCAATAATCTGTTTTTTTTTTTTCCAATGTACATGCGGCCACAGCCGTGGCGCTATTGAAACGTTAAATTAGTACTCCCGGGTACGAATTAACTTGCCCTTCTCCCAATGGCGTCGTACGTCGGGCTATTAAGGCAAGATATTTTCTATCACAAATCTTGCGAAGACGCGTCTTCGTGGCCATGCTTCGTCTCGCAGTTTTCCCGGTCACTGCAGAACGAACTAAAATTGCCTAGATGGTTGGAATCAGTGAGTTGCGCCGTAGCAGAACGTTCGTTTAGCTGACACATTTCGCTACCACTTTCCGAGGTCCCATATAACAATGAACGCGTACTTGATCCACTGCGTGTTTCAGACGACGCGTCTCACAATGATTGGGTTGACACGAAAAGAATCATTACAGACGGCGTTCAACAATGTTTGCATGCAATGCAATATACCGCGCTCGCCGATTGTGCTAGAATTCGGGCTGTCTGCAAAGCGGAGCGAGTAGCAGGAATCAAGTTTCCAAAGCAGTCGTTTCTTGCCGTCCTTGTGCGCAATGCCATCTGGAATGCCGACCCTGGACTCTGCTTATTGTGAGTTACCTTCTCACGGATTACACGTCAATTAGGACTAGTTATTCGTTTAGAGACAATGTCCCCGTAATACTTCCTCGACATTTCAGTGGGGAGGCCATTCCAATTCTGAAATATATGACCAAGAGTCTCTTAGCTCCACTGGTAATCTCAATCTGCGAACAGATGCCAGTCACAGAGGATGATTCGGACCCGGATCACAGACACGAACTCAGTGATGACGAAAATGACAGGCCTGAGTCATTTGACTATTGTCCCGTCACGGCGTCCGAGTCTCTTTGTAGGCGTAACAGAACCGTAATCCACGAGGAAGAGGAAAGTGAAGAGAAAGTCTCTCTCGAGGCATACTTCCTCGCCTGTCCTTTATCTACAGCTCCGCCATCTGTTTGTCACATACCTGTCCTCTGCATGGGGGACGAAGACCAGTTGCCGGTGATGATGTCTAGCTTCCTCTACCAGCGCCGTGTGTGGCGCATCAATGATCCCCTTATCGGAGTGGAGTTCTCGAAGTATGGTACCATGATCAGGTTTTATCTGGGATGGCTCGAGGATGGCACGTCCTCCGACCGGGTCCTGGTGAGTACGTCCCCATTATATCGATTACTTATTATCTGACAGATGATCCCCGCGCTCAGCCTCGCGTTCACCTTGCGGAGATAGGAACCCCTGTCGCACTCGATTTATCGTCGCCCCAGATCGCTCTGGCCGTTTCTCGGGCCTTCTGTGGTCTGGAACCACATATCTCTGGCGTCCGTGATACTATTAGACAGTTTTCTGGCACCGTTGCCAACACTACACGATCCCATTCACCGCTTTCTTGGCGAATCGACGCGGATATTCCACAGCAAGATCTGGGTTCAAATCTTAGCCGAGATTTGGCTATATGCCAATGGGCTGAGAGCCAACGGCATTTGGGATACAGGGAGTACGTTCTCTCTATACCTTCCCTTCACTGTCCTCCTCACATACGGCCATCCTCGATCATTAGGACGATGCCCCCTCGAAAGAAAGTCGAAAAGATCAGCTTGTAGGTCTCCTACGTTTTTGCGTCCGTCCGTCCGTCAGTTTTGTATCCCATAGACCTGGTTCTGAAGCATCGACACAAGCATCTCGAAAGCCAACGTCTGTAAAAACATCGTGAGCCCGTCGCTTTTCCTATGGATGTGTATTTAAACGTTTCAGGAATGCGACATCTTCCCCGATCCCATCCGCCGAAGGAAGCTTATCAATTCCGTGAGTTATTATATGTCGGGATGATTGCTGGATAGATGGTATATACAGAAAAATACGAGAACCACATGGGCAAGCGGACGGCGGTAGCACTCTTCGTTCATTCTCCTGTTCTGCGTGAGTGTAAACCATAGGTGATAGCGCTCGTTCACGACGATTATTATGTGCAGATTTGCTGCGACGAGCGAAGTGGACGAATACAGGGTTTTTCGATGGATGTTCGACCGTCAAGTGGTACCACAAAGCATCCCGTCCGATTTAGTGTTCCGTGAGAAGTACAAAGCAATGACGGGCTTCATCTGGCCAGAGACATGGCATGTTAGAGTGTGTATATTCGTTTCATTCTCCCCTGTAGTTATTCCCAATGACTTCCAGAAAGATCTCCCTCCTGTGGATGCAGCGCTCGAACCCTTTGTGCAAGAACTAATAGAGAGTGTGGATGCGCTGGAGGCTCAACCGAACGGAGTGAAACGTATACCCGTGGAGGTGTTTCCTGTGGATCTACGAATCCTCGAACAAAGCTTCTCTGCAATCTTCCAGGCATCTCGACGGTCTCGAGAAAAGACGAAGCTTCAAGAAAACGTGTATGAAGCATCTTGGCGTGTTGATCATGATCGCTTGTTGTTTGACTTCTTCGTACGTCTCTCCCGGACTAGCGAAGGTGGCGCAGTGCGTGCTCTGACCAATGAATCGGTTGTATATCTTGAGGACCAACTTGCCAGGCCAACGTACGTGCAGTATATAATTATGCTCTAGGTGTCGCTTCTAACACAGCAGATCTTCAAGCTTGGAGACTACCCTTCGCTTACCGAGAAGTCACCTCGTTAAACAAAATATTCGAGAAAATCTTGAAGATTCGTTTGAAGAGTTACTCTTGCGTCGCAGCCCAGACCTTCGAAAGTGGGTGCTTGACCATGGGGGTGACAGGTCCCAATCTCTCGACGAGGTAGAACACAGTGGATATGTCGTTTCTCAATGGAAAGCCTGGAGGAAGGCAGTCGAAAGGGAGACAGAGACATCAACCAATTTCGTTCATGGCCGGCTTCCTTCCACAGGACGGTGTGATGCATTGGGACGTTTGTTGGTCAAGCTACCAGACATGGCGTCTAGTGATATCACCAAGTTCCAGCTCGTTGTTCGCACCGCTGGAAAACCGAGTCACCCTGGAGAAGCTTTCAAAGACAAGACTTCGGTGAAAAGGACAGATTTCATTGGGGATGATGAAACAACGAAAACGTCGGGGGCAACACGTTACAATATACCATCCTTTTCGATTTCCTCATCTTCTCCACGTCTGGACAGAGAGCATACAACCTCAACGGCCTTGAATGCGTTGGCCTCCGGGGTTCAGAAACTTAACATCGGAACAAATAATGCATACCTGGAGCTGCCCATCCTGACTGTCGAATACAAGAAAGCGTCGGACAATAGCGTGAAAGGTACAAATCAGTCGAGAATGTATCTCACAGCAGCTGTCAAGTTCCTCGAGGCCGTCGGGATCACAAACGTTCCTGTTTATGGTATGCTGACCGATAGTCCCATCGCTGTTTTTCCAGCTGCCATTCTCCGGGATGATGGTGTGTGTAGCTTGTTCACGACCATGCGATCGATTGTATTGACATGTTACCAGTTTGTCTACATGTTTGAGCGGCTCGTCGAAAGGATAGATATTTCTACGGCGCTGGGAGCATGGCACTATGCAACGATACTCTGTCGGCTTGTGCACGATCACGCCAAGCTCCTAGAAGCAAAGTTTGAAGAAGTGAAAGAAGATTTGGTGGCTCGCTTATGGCACGAAAGCAAGCAGGGAGGGAAGAGCTGGACACTGGAGCAACAACTCGCGGAGCTGACGAGAGAGAACAAGGAAAAATAATCGATACGGAAAGTATAGGACGGTCTAACGCAAGCATCCCCATTTACATGGAAGACCTACTGAAGTCGTTCCACCACCGTTGTATGTAATAGTGCCAACAGTTTGTTTGCTTCGGTGACTCTGATACCCAAATTGGTTGTACTCTCGGAGGCTTGCCAAACTCTCAAAATGAAATGATGTCGGAGAGGGCCACATGCAGACGACACGATCCTGCTGATAGGAAGTTTGGGGCGGCAGGTATACGCCAGGCATGCATATATTGATAACGAACATCCCTTGCAGACGAGATGTGGAGTGGAACATCGTGGACCACACGGGCAGTTAAGGAGCTCTCGGAGGTCGAATCAGTTGAGCTGGCGTTCCACGAGCAGGCGGACCACGCCATTGGTAAAGCCCAGGCCGTACGCCGGAACGAGTTCCCTTTTGAAAGACGGTCGAGAGCTGGCCGAATGAGGACCGTCTCAAGCGAGCCGAGACGGTCTTTGTAATGCGGCGGCACTGCTCCTTTTCTGTAAGATGAGAGTACGCCGGGAGTAATGTAAATATGAGCAGAGAAAGTGCGTTCTCCATCAAGGTCCGTAAAGAAAGAAAGGGGTACCTCTCTACATCTGTTGCCAGCACCTTCGCTTGGTCGTTCACCACCTTAATCCAGGCCTCCACTGCGTCGTGTGCCGTAGTAACAATTTCTGAATTCACCTCCTCGTTTTATGCCGATGATGATAGTGTGAAGACTTGCACGAAGCTGCGTCGGAGGCGATCAGGGAAGAGTGTGGCCTCGAGCTAGTTCGTGCGCGCCCCGGATAGGAACAGTGTCATCAGAGACAGACATGGCACGAATATGCCTTCTTTGCAAGCAGGCCCGAGTAGTCCAAGTGGAAGTCATAGTCAAGACGAGGTGCAGCGTGGGCAATGTCGTCGAAAATGTGCTTGAGACATGTAGATGTAGACGGGGCTGCGATGGGTGTGACGGTCTGGAGAGCGTCCAGGCGGAGGTGTGGCCAAGTAGCTGGGGATCGTTGATGCTACTACTAGCTATACAATCGGGACGTCGAGGACGAAAGATGTTGTGGAGTAAGAACAAGTTGTGACACAGCAACATGGCATGTCCTTCATCGATCATCATGCACACATGCGTCAACTGTCAGCCTACTCGCAGTGGCAATAAAGTTGCTCACATATTAGGACACAGCGACTTACATTTGTTCCAATGGCGTCGTACGTTGGGCTTATACGGCAAGATGTCTTCTATCACAAATCTTGCGAGGACATGTCGTCGTGGCCACGCTTCGTCTCGCAGCTCGTCAAGTCTCTGCAGCATGACCTTAAATTACCTGGATGCCAGTTAGGACCAGTAAGCTGTGGCCGCTGCAGGATGTTTGTTCAGCTCATCCATTTTCGTTCAAGGATGCTGTCCCCCATTCCAATGAACGTGTGCTTGATGAACCACGCGTTTCGGACGACGCGTCTCGGAACGATCTCTGGGACGACACAAACAGAATACCATATGACGTTCAGCGACGTTTGCATGGCGTGTTCGATACAGCGCTCGTTGATTGTGCTAGAATACGGGCCGTCTGTAAGGCAGAGCGAGCAACGGGGACCACGTCTCCAAAGCAATCATTTCTTGCCATCCTTGTCCGCAATTCCATCTTAAGTGCCGACCCAGGACTCTGCTTGTTGTGAGTTGCCTTCTCGCGAGCTGGGAGTCGCTTAATAGCACACTATTCGTTCAGAGATGACGTCCCCGTAATACTTCCTCGACATTTCAGCGGGGAGGCCATCCCAATTCTAAAATATATGACCAAGAGTTTCTTGGCACCGTTGATTATCTCAATTTGCGAAGAGTTGCCTATCCAGGAGGGCGATTCCGACTCGGACTACGAACCCAGCGATGTCAACAAGGACGAGACCGAAATATGCAGCCATTGTCCTGTTACCATGTCGGAGCTTCTTGATGAGTGTCACAGACCTATAATTCACGAGGAACAGGAACAGGTGGAAACCTCACTGCCGCCACAATTCGAGGCATACTTCATTGCCTGTAGCTCATCCACGGCCCCACCATCTATTTGTCACATCCCTATTTTCTGCATGGGGGACAAGGACCAACTGCCGGTGATGATGTCTAGCTTCCTGTACCAGCGTCGTGTGTGGCGCATCAACGATCCCCTTGTCGGAGTGGAGTTTTCGAAGTATGATACCACTATCAGGTTATATTTGGGATGGCTCGAGGACGACGTGTCCTCCGACCGGGTCCTGGTGAGTACGTCCCCATTATATCGATTACTTATTATCTGACAGTTGGTCCCCGTGCCCAGCCCCGCGTTCATCTTGCGGAGATAGGAACCCCTGTCGCACTCGATTTATCGTCGCCCCAGGTCGCTCTGGCCGTTTCTCGGGCCTTGGGTGGTCTGGAACCACATATTTCCGGCGTCCGTGATACTGTTAAACAGTTTGCGGGAGCTGTTGTCAGCGGTACACGATCCCATTCGCCACTCTCTTGGCGAATCGACGCGGATATCCCACAGCAAGATCTGGGTTCAAATCTTAGCCGAGATATGGCTGTATTCCAATGGGCTGAGAGCCAACGGCATTTAGGGTACGAGGAGTGCGTTTCACTCTACACTTTCCCTGCCTGTCCTCACATACGACCATCCTCTATTATTAGGACGATGCCTCCGCGGAAGAAAGTTGGAAAGCAACCATCTCAAAAACCGACGTCCACAAAAGCATCGTGAGCTCGTCACTCTTCCCTCCGTAGATAGGATGTACGCTTAAGGGGTTTTAGGGATACAACATCCGCGAGGGGAAACTTATCAATTCCGTGAGTCATGAAATCTGGATGATTATCATTTGATAAATGGACCATACAGAGAGATTCAAGAACCATATGAAAAAGCGGATGACAGTGCCACTCTTCGTTCATTCTCCTGCTCTGCGTAAGTACAATTCAAAGTTGATAATGCTTATCCGTCGTGCTCGTCGTACAGATTTGCTGCGGCGAGTGAGCAGGAAGAATACAGGGTTTTCCGCTGGTTGTTTGACCGTCAAGTCGTACTGCAATGCATTCCATCCGATTTAGAGTTTCGCGAGAAATACAAAGCAATGACGGGCTTCATCTGGCCCGAGACGTGGCATGTTAGAGTGTGTATTTTTTTTTTTTTTCATTTACCCCTTCCCAGAAGTTGTTCACAATATCGTCCAGCAAGACCTTCCTCCGGTGGATGCTGCACTCGAACCATTTGTACAAGAACTAATGAAGGACGTGGTTGCGCTCGAAACCCGACCGAACGCAGTGAATCGCATACCCGTGGAAGACTTTCCCGTAGACCTACGAATCCTCGAACAAAGTTTCTCTGCCATTTTTCAGGCATCTCGACGTTCTCGGGAAAAGAAGGGGCTTCAAGAGAGCGTGTTCGAAGCATCTTGGCGTGTTGACCATGATCGCTTGTTGTTTGACTTTTTCATACGTCTCGTCCGGCCAAGCGACGGCAGCGCCATGCGTACTCTGACAGATCAACCTGTTGCACATCTCGAGGATCCTTGTACTCGGCCAACGTATGTACATGATTATGTTCGATGCCATCTCTGATAGAGATCGTAATCAAGTCTAGAGACTACCCTTCGCTTACCAAAGAGCAACTTCGTGAAACAGCACCTCCGAACACAACGTTCGATGCAACTTTCGCAGCTAGTCTTGCGTCAGACTCCAGACCTTGCGAATTGGGTGCTCAACTACGGGGGCAGCGAATCCCAATACATCGCGGAGGCGCAGAACATCATATATGTCGCCTCGAAATGGTCACAGTGGATGGAGGCGAACAAAAGAGAGACGGAGCCGTCTACAGTTTCCGTGCTCCGTCGGCTTCCGTCTACGGGTCGGTGTGATGCACTGGGGCGTTTGCTAGTCGAGCTTCCGAATATCGCGTCCGATGACATCGATGACTTTCAGCTTGTTGTTCGTGCTGTTAGACAGAAAAGCACTCTCAGGGGAGAAATCGGCAGCAAGAAATCCCGAGCTGGAACCAATCTCGGTGGCGGTGAATCATCAACGAGAATATTGGGGGACTCTTTGAGCCTTCCGGATGTTTCTGCTGGCGCCGCGACGAGGAATGGAACACGTTATAATATACCATCTACCTCAATTTCGTCGTCTGCTCCGCCTTTGGTCGATGTCAGGACGCCCTCGACAAATTCCATGGACGCATTAGCTTGCGAAGCTCAAAAGCTCCACATTGGGACTGATCGCGCGCGCCTTGAGCTGCCGATCCTGACGGTCGAATACAAGAAGGCGTCGGACAATGGCGTGAAAGGTACAAATCAGTCGAGAATGTATCTCACAGCAGCCGTCAAGTTCCTCGAAGCCGTCGGGATCACGAACATTCCCGTTTATGGCATGCTGACGGATGGTCCCGTCGCTGTTTTTCCAGCTGCCATTCTCCGGGATGATGGTGTGCGTAGCTTTTTCACGACCATGCGATTGATTGTGTTGACATGTTACTAGTTTGTCTACATGTTTGAGCGGCTTGTAGAAAGGATAGATATCTCTACGGCGCTGGGAGCATGGCACTATGCAACGATACTCTGTCGGCTTGCGCACGATCATGCCAAGCTTCTAGAAACGAAATTCGAAGAAGTGAAAGAAGACTTGGTGACTCGCTTACGCGAAAGCAAGCAGGGAAGGGAGAGCTGGACACTGGAGCAACAACTCGCGGAGCTGACGACAGAGAACAGGGAAAAATAATAACACAGAAAGTACGGGATGGTTTAGTGCAAGTTTCGCGACCACGGTGCTGCTGGTCGATCAGGGTGTCATACTGGTGGTATCTGTAATCTGTAACATCAAGTCTTCCAAGTTATTGCACGCAGTTATTTGCCTCTGCGACTCTGATACTGAAATTGATTAGTGCTTCCGACGCTTTTCACACACGAGATAATATGGTGTAGCGCCTGAGCAACCCTGGAAGTTGCTTGGAAATAGTAAGGGATCTACTGCAAGCCGGCTGACCTCTCGAACAACGCAGGAGGCACATGTGCTTTCTCTGGTACTTACATCGGCTTGAAGCTGCGTTGAACGGTAAATGATTCGTTGTGTTGGTCGTTGTCCTCAAGTTTTTCAAGAATAAAGAACTCAACGCCTCGGATATGGTGTAACGGCTAACATTGCCGCCTCTCACGCGGCAGCTCGGGGTTCGATTCCCCGTATCCGAGATACCTTTCTATTTTTCTTGCCTCGTTGGTTCATTGAGGATCATCTCGCTGAGCATCTTCGCGCTGGCCCACGTCGATCCTGACGAATTATAGCCAGAAGTCATGAACTAAGGGACAGTAATCAATCGGAGCTGAGAATTTGGGCGTCCTGGCAGAAGTTGTTGTAAGTTCAAAGTAGCTGTGCATATAAGTCGTGATAATCTGGCAGACTGGGACCGGTTGTAGATGGTCTTACGGATTCTTAGTGGACCAATATCCTTTGGGGCCACCTCCATCTAATCACTCTCAAATGGCTGTCAAAGCGGTGACGTCACCATGTGGTCCGCTGATGCAGGAAACATTGTAGAGGACTCAGCTTCAATTTTGTTCGCTCCTTGACATACATGTGTCACCTCCTAGTCTACGCGACGCCTTTGGAAGGCTTTAAGCTTTAGAGGTCAATGGAATCACAAAACTCGCGATCTTGGAACGACGGTGTAGGCGAAAAAGACTCGGATACGGGGAATCGAACCCCGAGCTGCCGCGTGAGAGGCGGCGATGTTAGCCGTTACACCATATCCGACTGATTAAACTAGATGCAATAACTTTTGATAATTACTAGGAATTATCAATATCTTAGGTCTCGTTTCCCACAGTGGCTGAGTGGCTTGGTCTATCGAGGTCTAGCCCATCAAGTTGATGTAATAACCCTCACCTCAACTTAACTCCATCACAAACTGCTGGAAATGAACGAGAAGAACACAATCCCTTGATCACTGTCGAAAAAAGGGAAGTCGATCTGTCAGGCAAAGCACTCGACTCGGATACGGG
>JBBPUG010000428.1:0-23430 GCA_038094535.1 Tubosaeta aff. alveolata
TTAGAATAAATTATGCATCACCCTGCTAGGATCTTGTGGACTTTTGCAAATACTTAGAGTTTATATGGGGGTTCAGGTTCAGAACTAGTTCTGAACCAGTTCTGAACCTACATGAACTAGTTCATGTTGGTTCAGTTCAGGTTCAGGTTCAGGTTCGGATATCATCAGTAGGTTCAGGTTCAGGTTCACCCCAAGGGGGGGGTGAACTGAACTGAACTGAACTTTGGCAGCCCTATCATCAGCGGGATGGTGGTGGGTGCACCGTATGATGATACACCTGCGCTGTACCCTGGAACACCATCATGCCCCTCCACCCTGGTCACTGGTGTTGTGTGGTGGGTGTGCCATTGCGCCTGTTGTGTGCCTTCGCCCTCACCTTCGCCTTCATCATCATCCTTCAGCAGTGTGATCATGAGTGTTGTATCGATGCCGTCGGCACTGTAGTGCTGGGTGAGTCGTTGCACACCTTCACCCTTGCCATCTTTGTCATCACCATGTGTGCAACGCGCCGCCCTCATGGTAATGGTGGGCCCTCACCGTCGCTCTTCTCGTCATCATAGTATGATGATGGTGTGCCATTTCGCAGCCCTCACCCATCTCATTGTCACGTGACAATTGCAGTGCACTGTGCCATTGTCGTATGGCAGTGGTAGGCTCCCTCACCTTCTTCATTGTCTGGTGGGCATGTTGCCTTTGCTGTCATCGAGGTGATTGTGGTGGGTGTCGTGATGCCCTTGCCCTCTTCACCGTTGCATGGGGAATGTGCACGCCATGCACTCTGTCGCTGCTCAGATCAGTGATCAGTGATTGATCAGCCAGACACAATTAGGATCATTCTGTGCTGTTGCCCAAACTGCATCAGATCATCACCTGATCAGTAGTCAGAGAATATGGTGGAATGAATCAGACCTATGAGCACTAGTAAGTGGTAAGAGGTCTCAGGGAGTATTTCGGGGTGCACTCTGGACTTGCTCTTCATCTATGTGCTGCTCTCGGGTGACATGGTGGTCATAGAGCCATGCACATCACTTTTGGGTCATCTGGAAGAATCTATGGTGGTTGTAGACTCATAGACTTGTAGGATGTTGGTGAGTGCGCTTTTGAAGGGGACGTTGGTTGCCATCACATGCAACTACTTGCCATGATATTGTATTACAGAGGCATGGGCAAGGAAGTTAATGTGAAGCATAGGGAAGGACCTGGTAACTGCTCAAAGTCATGTTCAAATGAAGGTCAGTGAAGTTCATCGACTTTCCCATGTTTCAGTGACGGTCAATGACTGTGACTTCTGTTCACTGACCGGCAGAACACTGCTCTACTACAAGCTGCGAAGGGGAGCCCATTCACCATGTACTCATATTATCAATTACTATCATCTAGATATCTATTCATGATGTTGCTTGCTGCACAAGGCCTGGAGGTGATGATATTCCCTGAGTCATGCACTTCGGAACTCAGATCGGCCCCAGTTCACCCTGCAATAAAATTCGCTGGCTGCTGAGATGAGACACTATTATTCTTGTGCATTATTGCATCGGAATGGCACCATCACCCTGCTGTGAGTGCTTGGACTGGTGTCATCTGGAAAATAGCAGCTCAAGTGAACCGTACTCGCACACTCCATGGACGAGGTGCGCAAGTTGTATGTGTTCCACTGCATGGGTGCTTTCACCAATCTGTGAGTATGAAGTCAAGTTTATTTATTCTAACATTTTATGGCATTGGCTGATAAATCTATATGGAGCAGACCTCCACGACCAGCATATGAATTGAAAGAAAAAAGCCGACATAATTTTCCAACAAGTGGATGTCTTCTATTGGGGGAGGAAATACTGGTGCCTCGATCCTATCGAGGCTAGGAATCTACTGTAACACACCTCGATTTCCAGAGTTGGGACAGGAGGAGATCAACCTTGCACCAAGGCTGCAGCATCTGCAGACCTAGGAGTGATTTGACACTTGAATGGTTTGGTATGGCTGCACAAACGTCAAACCAAGGTCACCCACATGTGGTTGACGAAGCACTCACACAACCAATCCCCCTGAGAGCTCATACTCGAGGACAATTTCGACACCATCTATGACATCCTTTGAAATCTTGAGCACAGCGAGAGACATGGCAACTGAAATGAAGATGGAAGCCTCTGCCCAATGAATGCCTGAGCAGATTTAGCACAGGGTCACATTTGATCAAGTAAGTCTCTCACCCAGGCAAATTCTAGGAGATTGACAAAATCGTAAGCATTCACCCTGTGACAATATATGCATGGAAAATACTTACCTCCTTCCGAATCCAAAGGCGACACTCCAAGGGTCAGTCTGCTGCTTGTCACCGAGGAACCGCTCAGGGCGGAATTCCTCAGGGTTTGGATATATAGACTCATCACGGAGAACTCCCCTATAGACGCAGAGCATGTTCACAAGCAAACGAGGAGTGTAAGAGAGAACACTTACAGTACCACACATTTCCGATTATATGTGTTCCTTTCAGAATGAGGAACCCTTCAGCATAAATATCTTCTGTGGCAACATGAGTCATCGCTTTTTTTGGCTTAGCAAATTTCAAGATATCAGAGGGCGCAGAAAGAGTACCTAGCAGCGTAGTAGAATGCCATCAGAAGAGTTCCCTGCAGAGTGTGTTGACATAAGGAAGTGAATCATGGTTGTCGAAAGAGGGCAGTCTCTCACTCCCCACTACGGAATTGAGCTCTGCCTGTGCCTTTTCCTGGACCTCAGGAAACAATACCATTGCAAGGAAGAATGCATACAGGGTTGAGGGAATCTACAGATACAGTTGATCAGCGCATGTTCATGTTTAGTTGGACAAGATAGTATACTGTGTCTGATGCACCTGCATTGAAAAAGGTATTGATATGAGAATAAGGATGCAGAAGTACAAACATACCAAGATAGACAGCCCTCACTGTCCACATAATGACATTCTCTTCCTCTGGAGTCGCTCCTACTTCTAGTAGGGTAGACAAAAACAATGGAATCACTTTGCCTGCCGCCTTGCAGGACATGAGACATTTGCATTTGGCATCAAGTCAGTTTCATACCATTTGCTCTAAGACATACTGGTGAGGTCGTTGAGTTGCTCCAATCACCAGCTGTCGGTATTTCCTTGCGTCCTGGAGGAACCCCATGCTGGAGAGCCATTCTGGGAGGTATTGTACAAATTATTTAAGTGTACGTTCACAAGAGTGCACGTCTGGACTCGACCATACATGCAGGGACAAAGTCCACCAGATATGCATCGGGAATGACGACCCGAGCAATCGCAGCCATAGTTTTGTTTGCCAGATCAACGAATGGATCTAGGCCTTCTTGAATGGTATAACCATATGTAATCTTGAGAATGATTGCACTGGAAGTGCTGGTGGCAATGAGTAGATACAATGGACGAGAAAAAGGAGGACCTACGATCGCATGTGGTCGACCAAGTCATGAGGGTTCTGCAACACATTTTTCAAGAAGAGCAATGTTTCCTCTTCTCCTATCAAGTAGAATGCCACCGTGCTGTTCCTACTCCCAAACAAATGGGCAAACAGCCTACGAGAGTGGTGGAACTGATTACTGTAAGGCATGAAGAGCATTGACATCCCCTCCCCAACCAATTCGGATGCCATAGTCATCCATGGTCTGTCTGAACATTTGATGCTTTGTTTCTCAAGTATGGCAGAGATGGCTGCGAGTGAGTTGAGGATAACATAATGTGTCCCTAAGACATTTATGGATGAAATAGCACCTAACATGGTAAAGTTTGTGAGCAATCGCCTTGCCACATAGGTGATAGAAATGACATGCCATATTTCTTTCCCAGAACTGCAAAGTCCTCCCATTTTTTATCGGGAGATATCTGGAAGAGATAACCAACCACTGGCCATCCAGCTGGCCCTGGTGGAAGCGGAGTGGAACGCCACAAGTTAATCAGCTGTTTGGCTAGATACAGTTCTGCTCCAAGGAGACAAAGATTGAACAAGGATATGGTTTGGGACATGGGGGTGCTGGGGGTTTGGATGGAGCCACATAGTGCGAGCCTTATGAAGGATCACAGACCTGGTGTGGTTAGTCATCTAAGAGTGATGCAGTAGCAAGACACAATGGCGACACAGTGGCGACATGTTGCGTGATCGACCATGATCAGATTTTGCAGCTGCATGATTTAGTGCGTAGATGATCTGCACGAGGAACTTCTTCTATGTCTCCTAATTTGAATGTTTAAACTTGAGCAATCGACTTGAGTATGATGCTGAGATGAGAATCGGAACAGTAACCATGCTCCCTGGCATCACCTTGTTTGCAAGACCTTCCAACCATAGCTTTCTGTGTGTTATCAGCTCGGTCTCAAGGTAATGCCATTCTTGGTGCCTAGTTCTACCTCTTTCATGTGAGACGGTAAATTAATTATATGAAAGGGGTTGTATAAAGCAGTAGTCAATCAGCTTACCAAAGGTGCTCCACAGCATTTGTAGGGTCATGGTCGTGGCTGGTCTCCTACAGCAGTCACCCAAGTGCACAGAGCAGGCCCAGGGCTTGAACATTTGACTCTGAGCTCTAGTCAGCAACATCCTGGGTAGTAATCCTGTTCAATTTCTCTATATACATGTTGATGAGCTTGTACTAGCTAACCAGTCATCGGTTTAGCATCATCTAAGATGGATGGTCACTGCATGTTGTTCTTCATTAGACCTTTTTTTCGAGGGCACCTCGAATCCTGGTTAATAGTATTGAAGTTTGCGTTAGTCACGCTTGTCATACGCCGCATTACGTAAGGACCAAGAGGTGAGTGGTCCATGAAAGAAGCAATAGTGCATCTTTGTGGCCCTGCACGTTTTCTCACTGGACTGATTGTTTACCCTGTGCTAGCAAAAGTAAGGAATACATCTCTGACATGGATGATGAGGGAATGTCGTAGGCAGTGCTCATTGATGCTTACTGACAGAGGGTTTGAGTCTTTTATGATCACATTTTGTACATACCACTGTTACCATAAATTTGCTGATACACAATGCACAGAGGTCAAAATAGTAGTATAGGTGAAAAAAGCTACAGATGTGGAATGTACTGAGTCCATAGAATTATTTCATGTGCAGAAGGTGACAGAGAGCGATGACTTGCCAGCATGAGGAAACACATTTGAGCTATGACACCAACAACACTGGCTAACCAAACCCAGAACGCACCAAAGCAATCAGGGGGGTCAAAGTTGAACTTCAACATCAAGGAAAAGATAAATAAAGAGAATGAAACTGTAACGCTAGGCGTACTCAAGAGAGTGTTCGACTTAACCCAAGAGAGGCAGACGCTCACGAAGAGGTACCATAGCATCTCTCCTAGCAAGCTAAGTGTGAAATGAGGACAGAGGACAGAGGACGATGTCAAGTGAGCATGTGGTCTCGAGAATTGCTTGAGGACAGAGAATGAGTATGACGAATATCATGGACAATGAACTGAAGACTAGGATTATGAAGTTCGAGGAGTTTGGGATGAAGGATGTCGACCAAGACTGAGGTCAACGATGAGGAACTCAGAGGACTCGAGAATCACTTGAGGACAATAAACAAGTACACAGGATGGCATAGATTCAGTGTAAGGAACTATTGTACAGGCGATCAGGTATATAAGTGTTCCAATTGTGGGAGAATGGAATGCTATAGAATGTTATGGAACAAGGGGAAATATCACCATCGTGAGAGAGACAGCTGCAGAGCTAATCATCCAATGAGAGAGCAAAGATAAGGCAGGATAAAAGAAGGAACTATAGAGTCGAGTCATCTACCTTGGAAAGGAAATGACAACGCAAGGAAGTCATTGGAAAGAGAAAGGTGAGAGGACGAGACGACAGTTCAAGATACTACTCAGGGAAAGAAGTAGGCCTGAGAGATAAAGATATGAGTTATCATCCAAAGGAAGTGTTGATAGCCTCAAGAGAAAGTTGTGATTGATGATGAGAAGAGGAAGAACTGAAGGGTACAATGAGAGAAGGGTCCATAAGAGAAAGAAGAAGAAAAGAATTGTAACAAGAACTCTAGTCAAAGCAAGTGATGACAGGCGCCATGGCAGAGTCCTCTCTGTCTCAGTTGCAAATGCATAATTCCAAGTGGTGGCATGCAATGCCCCAAATAGTGACCAAGTAAGGAAAAGCATATAGGCCGAGAGGTGGGAGTTGCCTATGTGATCTTCCCAATTCCTCTCTCTGTTCATCAGAATGGCATATCAACATGCGTCAGTGCAACAGAAAATTAACCGGTACTTTGTTACGCTTGGCCTGGATAAGGTCGAGCATAGCCTCAAGGGTCTAGGGTTCAAGGTAGTTGCTTGTCTCTGCAACGAAAACACTGCCTTTCACTGCAGTGGGATCAAGGGGGGGTCAAGGGTTTGAGGAGCACCTCTCGTTGAGAGGAAGGTGCAAGTTCTCTATAAAGAGCACGAGGGAGACGATGGAAGTACAAGGTCAAGATTGAGGAGGTCTAACTTAGAGTACAAGGTTTGTACTCGAAGGTTTATATACTTGGTGGAACAAACAAAGGTAAACATAGAGTGAGTCACAAGTTGTAAGATGAATGAGTCATATCGTGCGAGAGAGACGGAAGAATGAGTCAGGGAGGAGTAAGCCTGATGATGAACAAATGCAATGGAGTCGGATGGGTGAGTCATCAGGGAAAAGGAACATGTCCATATACACAAATGTCCAAAAGGAGAAGACGAGAAAAGAAAACGTAACATTACCCCTGTACTAGAGTCGAAGCTCCGATGAAGACACTTCAATAATCATCCCTGGTAGGGGATCTGGTGATGTTGTCCCAAGCTGTCTGATCCCAGATGTCCTCGTGATCTACTGGAGAGGGAGGATGAGGGGAAGCGCTATGTTGGCAATTGCGACAAGAGGGTCTCCCTCTGGTGGTAATGTGAGTGGTTCGTCGACCGTGGTGGGTGGACGAGGTGGAGGATCTTGGCGAGGATGGAGTGGGAGACGTTCCAGGGCTAAATGTAGTAGCTCCTTGAACAATGCGAGGACAATTGGCTTGAATATGTCCTGGACGAGTACGAAGACAAAAGGGGCATTGATACTCTGGGCAGTCGACATGACGGTGTCCCAGACATCTGCAAGAAAAGCACACTCTAGAGTACCTTGGATCTTCCAGCCTAAGGGGTTGGTCTTGGATACCTTCCCTCCTAACGTGTTCCCTTGCCATGATGGCTCCGAAGATAGGCTTTCCTCAGCAGTCAGAGGAGCTGATGAGGCTTCTGGAGTGGGAGGAGTAGGAGCAGGTTGTGGGACGGGAGGAGGTACAGGTCAAGGAGGGGACAGTGGTACGGAGGTCTCTAGTAGACGTTGTTGTGAAGTGGCTAGTTCTCGGAGGTATTGTCGCAAGTCCTCACAGAACTTGTTGTATCCCATTTGGAAGGCTAGGGCAGCGGCAGAACGACGGATGGCAGCCTGAATGGCTCAGGCACAAGTAACTGCACTATTTGGCCAGCCGGGGGATCCAGGGTCAATGATAGAGAGGAGTTTGTTTTGTCGAAGGATAAAGGTGAGAGTGGCAAATGGGGAGTCAAGGTCTATATAGTGTTTGATGGGACTGGCTAGCTGAGGGTCGTTGATATACTCCAGGAGGGCAGTCTCGTAAGTCTGCGGAGGTTCTGTGATATGAAGCCGATTGGCATAGATGGGGACGTCAATGGAGACTATGGCAGAGGGATCCAGGGATCCAGCAGGCAGAGGGGCAGGGATATTGTCTTCGGTGGCAAGGGATGTATGCCAAACATGGGGTTGCAAGGGAGGAGGTGTAGGAGGACTGGGAGCTTCAGGGGTGGGAGCGATGAAGGACGAGGGTAGTTCAAGGTCATTGGGGGAGTAAAGCTTGGGGGAGACAGCCAGGACGTTGTAGATGTCTACTAAAGTAGAAATGGACAACGAGGAAGGAGAAGAAACAGAATTGGCTAATGTAGTGGAAGAAGCAATAGAGGAGACAGAGGCAGGACGAGGACGAGGGTACTCAATAGCCATAGGTTTATCTTTTACGAGTGTGAGTGCGAGTGGTAAGAGAGGAAGGAGTGTGAGAAGGGAAATCTGAAGGGTGAAGTCTTTTATATTCATCTAGGGCGGACTTGGCGTTTTTCAAGTTCCGTTCCAGTTGCCACGAGTCTTCATCAGCGGTGTACCCTTTCCATCGGACCAGGTACTGGCGAGCCGTTGGCTTCCTATGATGTCATAATATCCGCTCCACCTCCCATTCTTCTTCGCCATCAATCAGCTGCGGAGGTGGAGCCGGGAAGTTCGGGCCATGAATGGCATTTTCGCGATAGGGAGATAAGATGGAAGCATGGAACACGGGGTGAATTTTCCACATTTTAGGGAGGCGGAGTTGGTAGACGATTGGGGAAAGAACCTTGGTAATTTCGAAGGGTCCTTCTCTTTCGGGAGCGAATTTCGGATTGGTGATAGATTGTTTCAGGTTTCTGGCTTCCAGCCATACCTTATCTCCTTTGACAAAGGGGACAAAGTTTTGACGAGTGTGGGAGGCCATGACCTGTCATGCCAGTTCATGTGCTGCTAATGCTTCGTCTCTAGCAGCAGAGAGTTGTTTGAGGTGAGATTCTACTGCGGGGATATTGGTTTCAGAAATAACTGTGGGAAGGGCTCGTGGTTCGAAGCCTAGCATGAGGAAGAACGGAGATTTGTTGGTGACAGAATGAGGGCGGTGATTGTGTGCGAATTCAGCATGGGGGATCATTTCAGACCACGAGGTAGGGTTGTTTCCACAGAAGATTCTCAGATAGGTTTCTACCTCTTGATTGACACGTTTAGTCTCTCCATCGGACTGAGGGTGATACGCAGTGGATAAGGAAAGGTCATAGTTCAGGAGTTGTCCAAGTTCTTTGGCGAATGTGGAAGCAAATTGTGGTCTGCGATCAGAGATGATTTTGTCGTAAAGGCCAAAGCGGAGGTATACTTTGTGAAAAAAGAGGGTGGTGATCGCTTTGGCAGTAGCGGTTTTCTTAGTAGGGCAAAGAATTACCCCCTTTGTAAGCCCGTGGTCAACCACGACCAACAGGGAATCAAAGCCATCAGAGAGAGGGAGGTCAGTGATCAAATCACAGGACACTTGTTGGAAAGGACATGAGGACTTGGAAGGAATGGGGGTCAGGGGAGGGATAGTAGGATGAGTGTTCGCTTTGTTCTGCTGACAGACAGAACACCCCTCGACGTATTTGCATACATAAGTTGCAAGGCCAGGCTACCAGAATTCTGAGGATACCAATTGGCGGGTTTTAAGATAGCCTGGGTGACCAGCAGTGGTGTGGTCATGAGATCGTTCCAGGATGGAATGTTGAAGGTTATCGTCTGGGGGAACATAGATGCGTCCCTTGTAAGTGAGGATACCACCATCGTATTTCCAGTCGACCATGCAATGACGAATAGTGGTGGGCAGGTCAGGGGAGAGGGCAAGGACTTTGGTTTTAACCAGGGGGTCATCGAGGGAAGCTGAGGTGATGTGACGGGTAAGGGTAGCATCCACAAGGTTTACAAAGAGGGATGGGGGTGGGAGTGTAACTCCTTCATTGTTGGAGGTGTCAGAGGAGGGGAATAGATCAGGTTGACGAGATAAGGCATCAGGGCCAGCAAGGAGTTTTCCTGGGACATGAATAATTTTCAGATCAAAGTCGGTGAGGTCAAGGAGCCATCTGGCTTGTCGTCGATTGAGATTCTAGGAGGCACAGAAGTAGAGGAGATTCTTGTGATTGGTGAAGACTTGGACAGGAAATGAGGATCCGTGAAGGTAGTGTCGCCAGGTTTTCAGAGCGCGGATGATAGCAAGGAGTTCACGATCATAGATATCGTAGTTGCGCTCAGTGGAGGAAAAGGAGGTGGACATGTAGGAGCAGGGGTGCCAATCACCGTTGGAATCTGTCTGGAGAAGTATTGCTCCTGAGGCGGATTTGGAGGCATCAGTGGTGATTGCGAATGGCTTCGCAAGGTCGGGTAGTTGGAGGACGGGTTTTGACAGGAAAAGCTCTTTGAGGGATTCAAAGAATTGTTGACAGGTGGGAGTCCAGGACCAAGGGTGATCCTTCTTTGTGAGGTCAATGAGGGGGCGAGCTACAGAGGAGTAATCTGGGATAGGGATCTGCATGGGTATGGGTACCCATCATGGGTTTTTGGGTATGGGACTGGTGGGTGTGGGTATGGGTATGGGCTTTAGATACCCACACCTATACCCATACCCACAGGGTGGGTATGGTGGGTATGAGCACAGCTTTGACATCTCAAAGAGGTAGGATTAATCTGATTAAATAATGCAGTGCAACACTGCATGAAATTTTCTGGGCCATAACTACTATACTCGTCACCCAGATCTTCCCAGACCACTACACCCACCCCTCTACTCCCATGGCCTCTGATTTGCAGCTCACAGCCTCTAAGCGTGTACCTAAAATTACAGAGAAGGCCAAGGCTGCACTTGAGAATCACTGTATCTCAAAGAAGCGAGCCCATTATGAGCTCGAACCTGGAGACTCAGAATCCACAGCATTGGTTACAAGTCTGTCTAACAGTGCTGTAAAAAGGATCCATTCATGTACCTCCATTGAAAACACTGATATTGAATGCATAGATGGCCCTACTGCCACAGACGATGGGTCATCTGACACAGACTCTGAGGTTGAAGTTGATGGCGAGTCTGGCAAGTCTAAGACCTGCCTGGACAAGAAACTTGGTTAGTAAATCCAACACCAATGATAAAATATTTACTTACCACCTTGTCTGTCACATTCATATAGAAGACATGGTCAAGGACTGGATGTCAGCTGTATATGCTTTCTTTGACCCCATTCCTCGGGTTGTTGAAGTTGGTGACTGCACTGCACATGAATTTAAGTGTAGGAAACGTGGTTGTAACACAACCATTCGCCGCTTTTTAAATACCTCGGATGCATGTTCGACTGGAAACATGTGTAAGCATGTCTGTGCATGCTGGGGGACTGAAATTTTGGATGCTGTGGACAAGACAAAATCAGCAGGCAATGCACGTAAAAAAGTTGGCACTTACATGCGCACTGGGTCAATTGCTGCTGCATTCCATGTAACTGGATGTCAAGTTAGCTACTCACACCGCCCACATACACATGCTGAGACAAGAGCAGAAGTGGTTCGCTGGGTCACAGAGTCCCTGCGCCCATACGAGATCATCAAGGATCGTGGTTTCTTGAGTTTGATGAAAACAGGCCATCCAGAGTATTACCTCCCTTTGCCGGCAACTGTATCCCGTGATGTTCGGTTGGTATTTGCATGCACATGAAACCATGTGGCAAAATTGCTAAATGTGAGTAACATGGTTGCATAATAGCATTGCCGTCTGACTCCATGCGCAGGATTATGTTGGAAGGGTTAGCTTTATGACAGATGGGTGGACCTCACCTAATCACTGTGCATTCCTCGCATTTGCCGCACATCTTGAGAAGGGGGGCATGCTGTTCAGTATCCCTCTGGATATTGTCGAGGTTCCAAAGTCCCATACAGGTTTTGAGCTAGCCACGGCATTTGCACGTGTGCTAGAAGACTTCAATCTATCAGACAAGGTTCGTTATAGATTGCACAATCACCTACCTTCAATATATGACACATTACCACAGATTTTGAGTGTGACATGCGACAACGCATCAAACAATGATGTGATGGTTGACGAACTTGCAATTGCCGTCGATGGCTTTAGTGGGTCATCTAATCATACCCGTTGTTTTTTGCATGTAGTGAACTTGGTGGCGAAGTTGCTAGTCTGTGTATTTGATGCGAAACCCAGAAGGCAGGGAATTGAGGGGCAGAGCGTTGATGAGGTTGATGCTGATGAGATCAATGAAGATAATGGAGGTGAGAATGAGGAAAATGAGGACACACCGATGGATAATGATAACGGCTGGGTGAACAAACTTGATGAGATGGTGCCAGTGGAACGGCAAGAGTTCCTGCGAACAGTTGCACCCGTCAAGTCAGTGCTTGTGAAGGTGCGCATGTATGAATATACTTACCTTAGTATGCCTGATACCCTTCTAGCTTCGTAAGATTGCCTTCAAAGTGATTCGTTCGTCGACGGTTCTACTTCCAGCATGGAAGAAAACTCTCGAGGACTTGAAGCTGCCGATTACCTTGATACCACGGGATGTTGCGACCCGTTGGAACTCAACGCTGGACATGCTGGACTACATGGTCCAGCACAAGGAAGCCGTTGACATGTTGACACAGCGACGGGACTTGCGTGAATTTGAGCTGAGTGGTGGTGAGTGGGAAAATGCTGAACACTTACGCCAAGCATTGAAAGTAAGTAATCACGCCTTGGGCACGTGCAAAACTCACACAGCAACCTCGCCGATCAGATCCTCAAGGATGCCACACTGTACTTTTCTTGCTCTACGCCCAACCTTGCAGCCGTCATTCCAGCCATGGACCACATCGACCATGTCTTCACTAACTATGTGCGTGACTGGAAGCACCCCACATCAGCAAACCACTGATTTTGCACAGACTATACAGTGGTACAGAGTAGTACAGACTTTCTACAGACTAGTACAGGGTAGTACAGGGTAGTACAGGAGTTATACAGACTCTGTACAGAGCTGTACAGAGGGGGACCTATCTGTGGGTCTGTAGAGCTGTAGTAATCTGTACAGGTCTGTACAGACCTGTACAGTGGTGGGGTGATTTGCTGATGCAAGGCAATCCATTCAGCCATTCAAATGGCTAAGAAGACGCTGAACAGGTACTACTCACTTACTGATAGCGCTGATGTCTATAGGATTGCAATGGGTAGGTAATTTATCTCAATTACACTATACTAATCAATGTCTATCAAGTGCTACACCCGCGCCACAAACTTGCATATTTCAAACATGCAGGCTGGGAGACGGATTGGATTGAGACAGCTGAGGGCCTTGTTCGCAAGGTATTCCAAGAGTGCTATGCAAGTAATGTGCCGACATCTGCTGCAAAGGTCAGCACCAGGCCAGTGAAGGAGTCACTGACAGCAAAAGTAAGTCGTTCATACTCATGCTCCAATCATCTCCAACATCTTTCAACAGACTGTCAATATATTCGACAACTTGGACACGTTCGCCCCCCTCAAAGCCGCAGATGTCAGCACTGAACTTGAGTGGTACCTTAATGCCGAAGTCGAAGACGTTACAGACCCGATCAGTTGGTGGCATGACAAGCATTCCAGCTCTCCGCAGCTAGCACGGATGGCTATCGACTATTTAACAATTCCTGGTATGTTATAGCTACTCTGTTTTCCAATAGTGTACCTACTAATAGACACTATCTAGCAACATCTGTTGATATAGAACGGCTTTTCAGCCGCAGTCGCCTTCTGTTGTCGCACGTTCGATCCCGCTTATCTGCCCAGTCCACCCGCGCTGTCCTTTGTCTCGGGCTATGGAGCCCTCTTAACCTTATCCAGGCACAAGATTTGGGTGAGGTGGCGAAGCTAGAGGACATCCAGGGAGAGGAGGAGGAGTTAGAGGATGGATGGGATGCCATACAGCTTGTCAAGTAGTAGACATACATTTTTTCAGTGCCGCTGCAACGTGTAGACATGGGTATACCCGCGGGTATGATTTGGTTGACCCATGCTGTAACCCGTACCCATGGCCGCGGGTACGGGTTTTTGGTGGGTGTGGGTATGGGTATGGTCTGAAAATACCCGGGGTATACCCATGCAGAACCCTAATCTGGGATAAAGCAACAGTAGAAGTTGGCGAAGCCCAGGAATGACCAGACTTCTTTTAGCTTGGTCGGGATGGGCCACTTTGCAATGCCATCTAGTTTCACAGGATCCATGGCGAGTTGTCCGGGTTGGACGATCATCCCGAGGTATTCTACTTCGGAAGTGGTGAACTGGCATTTTTCCAGTTTGAGGTGTAGATCAAGTTCTGTCATGCGTTGGAGCACCCGTTTGGTGCGTTCCGTGTGGGTTTGTTCGTCGGGAGAGAAGATCAAGAGATTGTCCATATAGATGACCAGCCATCCTTCTGTGATCATGTCATGAAATGAGTCATTCATGAATCGTTAGAAGGTTGCTGGAGAATTGGTGAGTCCAAAGAACATCACCATCGGTTCATAGAGCCCTTTGTGGGTGATGAAAGTGGCCTTCCATTGGTGACCATCTTTGATGTGAACATTGTTATATCCCCATCAGACGTCGAACTTGGTAAAGACCTTAGCGTCTTTGAGTTTATCAACAAGATCTGAGATTAAGGGTAAAGGATACGCGTCTTGAACAGTGTGTTCGTTCAGGTAGCAGTAGTCTTGGCAAGGGTGAAGCTTGCCATCCTTCCTCTTAACAAAGAAGAAGGAGGAGGCTTAGGGGGAATTTGATGGGTGGATCTTTCCCGCTTTGAGGTTCTCTTCCAAGAAGTCCTCGGTAGCCTTTTGTTCATCAGGGGATAGAGGATAGACTTTACTGATCTTTGGAACGAAGGTGTCATCTAAGTTTATCTCGTGATTGTAGGGTCGGAAGGGAGGAACATGGTCTGCTGCTTCTTTAGTGAACACGGACTGGTATTTGGAGTACTTTGGTGGAAGGGTGGTCTTGGGTTTGGCCGCTTCAGCAGCCATGGCTAGTTCAGTGGCAGTGGTAAGGCAGGTGATGGTAGTGTTTGGAAGGAAGCGGGATCCACAGTGGATAATCCAGTGGAGGGTATGGTTGTCTAGAGCTCTTTGAATGTACTGTGGTTCAGTTTCCTTATTGAGGAAATCATAGAGTTGTCCATCATAGACAGTGTCAATATGGTGGTGTCGATAGGGAGGGTCAGAGGAAGGTCTGAAGAATCCATTGTGTCGTTGGGAGTCTTCTATAAAGAGCCAATTAAGCTCCTTAGATTCATCGCAGGATTCTGAGATGGCAAGGGTTTGTTTCGCCTAATCTATGGTAGGATTGGTGACACGGAGCCAGGGGAGTCCTAGAATGACATTTTCACTGCCACAGGACATGACATAGAAGGTGGTTTGTTGGGCGATTCCTTCAATCCCCGTGAATAGAGTGCAAGTGTACTTGATTCCTCCATTTTTGTTAGGGGTTTGGTCTACATTTTGAACGGGGATGGGAACATCAAGTTTCGTCATGGAGAGTTTGTGTTTTTGCACAAACTGCCAGTCTATGCAGTTAAGGTCTGCTCCGCTGTCTACAAGAGCTCAGGTGTCAACAGTTTTCATTGTGTGCGTGGGTTCCAGGAGTTGCAAGGCAATATGCATAGATTTCTTGGAATGAGATACAATTACAGGAGCACATGTAACTGGGGAGACTCGTGTTGTTCGAGGTCCCCAATTTAAAAACCTGACTTGAGAGAAAAGCCAACTCATTTGACTGAGGTCCCTTCCTTTTTGTTGTTGTTGTCATCCTCAGTGTCCTTTAGTCCAGGAGGGGAATCATCATCATCATTGACCCGCTGGACTTTTGTGGGTTTCGAGGGAAAGGTGGGCAAGCACCACTAAGGTGTCCAGACTTCCTGCAATGGAAGCAGAGTCCTTCTTTGCGACATCTCTCTCTTTCCTTTGCAGTAAGTTTAGGAACTCTGACTGCATCGACGTCCATGGCATCAGGGTCTTTCTTGGAGGAAGGAGGAGAAGCCTGTAGGTAGCTAGGATGAGATGGGTTCTTGTTTTGTTGGGCGATCTCTTCGCCACGTTCCCATTGGGTTTGGAACGACACGGCCTTCTTGTACCAGTCATCGATGGCAGAGGAGATGGTGTCTATCTGAAGTATCCGTTTCATCAGGGGAGGGGGAATGCCCGAGGCATAGTAGTTGATTAAGACATTTTGATCAGTGATCCCAGTAATGGCAACTTGGTTTTGGAACCTGGCATTGTAGTTGGTGATAGAAGGGACGTAGTTCCCTTTCTTGTCTTTGGTCATGTGGGTGTTGGAGAGCCAAGCGACAGTGTTCCCGGTGGTATCATGGTGTTTGAACACTAGTTCAAACTTTGCGACAAACTCGACCATAGTTCCGAAGGTTTGTGCATTCAAGGCTTGGTCTCTAAAGGTATCTGCCCAGGTCTGGGCAGATCCTTTGGTCATATAGGACAGGACAAAGGTGATCTTCTTCAGATTGGAGTTGTAGACATCCTTGTTCACTTCTACGTAGAACTGTACAGAGCAAAGCCAAGGGATGGACTTGGAGTAATCTCCGTCAAAGGAGTTGGGGACATTGAGACAAAGTTTGGTAGGTCTAGAGGTCATTGGTTTAGACTTAGATTTCGTGGGAGTGGACGGGGTGGCAACAGGAACAGTGGCAGTGGCTACTGTAGGAAGGGAAATGGAAGGAGTCAACAGGGTAGGACGTGAGACTAGTTGGGGAAAAGGGAGTGTGTTGTCATCAAGAAAGGTGGTGGAACGATGGAGCCGATCTGTGAGGGCAGTGATGTGTTCTTGTTCAAGGAAGTGGGCGATGGGATCGTCCATCTCAGAGGTTTCAGGAGCGTCTTTGAAAAGACCAGGGAGTTCCTTCTCCGTCTCAGAGTCACTGAGTTTAGAAGTAGTACTCCACCATTCCCAACGTGGGTCAACGGGTTCAGAGGTAGACAAGAGGTGTTCAAGGGGTTGATCAGTCGACAGCTGAGGTCGCCTGACTGGTGGGGGTCTAGAGGACAAAATGGTTGCAACTTACACAAGGGTAATCGCGAGGGGAAAGTTAGACCTTTTGTTATGCTTGGCCTGGGTAAGGTCGAGCGTAGCCTCAAGGGTCTAGGGTTCGAGGTAGTTGCTTGTCTCTGCAACGAAAACACTGCCTTTCACTGCAGTGGGATCAAGGGGGGGTCAAGGGTTCGAGGAGCACCTCTCATTGAGAGGAAGGTGCAAGTTCTCTATAAAGAGCACGAGGGAGACGATGGAAGTACAAGGTCAAGATTGAGGAGGTCTAACTTAGAGTACAAGGTTTGTACTCGAAGGTTTATATACTTGGTGGAACAAACAAAGGTAAACATAGAGTGAGTCACAAGTTGTAAGACAAATGAGTCATATCATGCAAGAGAGACGGAAGAATGAGTCAGGGAGGAGTAAGCCTGATGACGAACAAATGCAATGGAGTCGGATGAGTGAGTCATCAGGGAAAAGGAACGTGTCCATATACACGAATGTCCAAAAGGGGAAGACGAGAAAAGAAAACATAACATACTTACTGACCACCACTTTGGGTCATGCCCCCCCTCTGGTTTCTCTTGCCCACTACCAGAATCATTCAAATTTTGATGATAGAAAATATACGGATGCTCAGGGCAGCATGGCTTTTTCCACCAGAAACAGAGCAATGCAAGTGTGAGAAGAGCCATGCAAACAGTGTCCAATTTGACTAGTGTTGCAGAAAGGTGGCTAGCAAGCTGCACGATGAGTTAGATGGAAAACCAAAGGAGGTGAACAATGAGAATCACTTTTCCCAAGCCATCAGAGGAACCTTTGTCCATGATGTTATTCTTTGTGATAACTGGGTTGTGTAACGCAAAGTGTACTCAAGAGAGCATTCGACTTAACCCAAGAGAGGCGGACACTCATGAAGAGGTACCACAGCATCTCTCTTAGCAAGCTAAGTGCAAACTGAGGACAGAGGACGAAGGACAATGACAAGGAAGCACACAGGTCTCGAGAATTGCTTGAGGACAGAGAATGAGTACAACAAATATCGTAGATTCAGAGTGAGGAACTATTGTACAGGCAATCAGGTATATAAGTGTTCCAATCATGGGAGAATGGAACGCTATGGAATGTTATGGAACAAGGGGAAACATCATCATTGTGAGAGAGACAGCTGCGGAGCTAATCGTCCAATGAGATAGCAAGATAAGACAAGATAAAAAGGGAAAGACTGTGGAATCGAGTCATCTACCTTGGAATAGAAATGACTACATGAGGGAGTCATTGGAAAGAGAAAGGTGAGAGGATAAGATGACAGTCAGAGACATGGCTCAGGAGAAGGAATAAATCTGAGGGTCAACGATTAAAGTTATCACCCAAAGAAAGTGTTGATAGCCTTAAGAAAGTCAGAATAGACGACGAGAAGAAGAGGAACTGAAGGGAACGATGAGAGAAATGTATACAAAGGAAAGAGAAAGAAAAGAATCGTAACATTACCCCCTTCGTACCATCAAAGTGCCTATGAAGACTAAAGATCCATGGCAAGGGGTGACCCAGTGTCATTCTCAAAGGCTTCTGGGATGAAGAGACTGTCTCCATGATCCATTGGAGAAGGAGAATGCCGATGAGGAGGAAGGATGGTGCAATGACATTTGGGCTTTTTGCGACAAGGTGGGACTGGATGAGGGCGAACATGGGACTGTGATAAGGCTACCTATGCAAGGTATTGACGAATGTCTTCGAGAAACTCTTCAAGGTTAAGATAATGGGCTAGGATGATGAGAGCATTGATATTAGCCATGTCTAGATATTGGGTATCTATGGTGGAAGTTCATCCCCAACCAGTTGGATTAGCAATCGACAGAAGTCGAAAGTGACAAAGAAGTTGGCAGAGAGCGAACAGGGGAGAATCAACATCCATGTAATAGTCTAGAGCATGGGCGACAGAAGGGTCAGCCAAGAGGCAAAATAAGGAGTCATGATAGCCAGCAGGAGGAAAAGTGAGTTGATGGGCAGCAAGAGGTTCATCCACAGAGACAACTCCATCGGAGAAGTCATTGATGTCCCAGCTAGAGGTGGCAGCAGTCGAAGAGGTTTCAGAGAAGTTCATAATGGAGAATTTCCGTGTAAAGGAGAAAGAGTTTGTGTTGAAGAGGAACAGTTATAGGATCGATAGAGTGAAAAGAAAAGAACAAAGAGGAGTAGGATGACAGTAAGAGCAAGATATGGTCAAAGGGCAAAGAAGAATGGGTGTAGCATAGTTAAAGGAAAGAACATATGATAGCTTGACTGTTGAGGAGGACACTCACAAAGAGGTACGACACTGCTCAAGGGATTCAGCGATTATTTCAAAGAATGGGAACATTTATAAGGAAAAAGAATCTTAGGAGTGTGGCGGAGATTTTCTTCGGGTTCCCATGTTGCTTCAGACTGAGAATATCCTTTCCATGTGGTCAGGTACTGATAGTTGCCAGGGTGGCCTTTGTGGGATAGGATAGCCTCCACTTCAAATTCTTCTTCATTGTCTATAACGTCCAGGGGTGGTTCAGGAAAGGAAGGTCCATGTGCTTCAGTCTGTTTGAACGGCGATAAGAGGGAAGCATGGAATGTGTTGTGAATCTTCCAGGAGGGAGGTAATCTGAGACAATAAATGAGAGGAGAGACGACTTGTGAGATTTCGAATGGTCCATGACATTTGGGAGCGAGTTTTCTAGAGGGGTAGGGGATCTGAAGATTGGTGTCTTCAAGCCATACCTTATCTCCAACTTTCCAAGGGGCGAAAGAGCGGGTGGAGTGGTGAGTCATTGCCAAATGAGCAGAGTCATGCACAGCAAGGGCTTCTTCTCGTGCCTTGGACAGGGCGATCAACCTGTCAGACAGAGTGGGAATGAACATTTTTCCCAGGGCAGGGAATGGTCAGGGTTCATAACCAAGGAGGAGAGAGAACAGAGATGACTTAGTGGAGCTATGAGGGACAGAGTTGTGATTGAATTTGGCAGTAGTGAGGAATTCCGACCAGGAGTGGGGATTGTTGGCACAGAAGATTTGAAGGTAGGTCTCAAGTTCTTGATTTGTTCGTTCAGTTTGGCCATCAGTCTGGGGATGATACACAGTGGAGAGTCGGATGTCATATTGGAGGAGGTGAGTGAGTTCAAGGGCAAATGCAGAGGTGAACTGTGGACCACGATCCGAGATGATGGAGTTGTAAAGACCAAAGCGTTTGAACACATTGTCAAAGAAAAGTTTGGCAACTCCTGTGGCATCAATGGTTTTGTTACAAGGGATGAAAATTACCCCCTTCATAAGGCCATGGTCAACCACGACCATAATAGAATCAAAATCAGAGGACAAAGGGAGATTGGTGATAAGATCGACAGAGATTTGTCGAAATGGCAAAGATGAAGAAGACGGGATCGGGTTCAAGGGAGCGACAGTGGAATGAGTATTGACCTTGGATTGTTGACATATGGCGCAACCAGCAATGAAGTTTTTGACAAAAGTACCAAGTCCAGGCCACCAAAAGTCACATTCAAGGATTGCCTTTGTGTGGAACTGACCGGCATGGCCAGTGGTAGGAGAGGAGTGAATGCTGTGGAGAAGCATAGAGGGTGGAACATATAAACGACCTTTGTATGTAACGCTAAGCATACTCAAGAGAGCATTCGACTTAATCCAAGAGAGGCGGACGCTCACGAAGAGGTACCACAGCGTCTCTCTTAGCAAGCTAAGTGCGAAACGAAGACAGAGGACAGAGGATGATGACGAGTGAGCACATGGTCTTGAGAATCGCTTGAGGACAGAGAATAAGTACAATGAATATCGTGGACAATGAACTAGGGTTCAGGGTTAAGAGATCCGAGGAGCTTGGGACGAAGGATGTTGATCAAGACTAAGGACAACGATGAGGAGCTCAGAGGACTTGAGAATCGCTTGAGGACAAGGAATGAATACACAGGATGGCATAGATTCAGTGTAAGGGATAAAAGTACAGGGCGAATGGTATATAAGCATTCCTATCATGAGAGAATGGAATGTCATAGAATGAGATGGAACAAGGGGATACATCGCCGTCGTGAGAGAGACAGCTGTGAAGCTAATCGTCCAATCAAAAAGGGGTTTACATAAGTAGGTCGACATAAGTGACGCAAAAAGAAAGAAGATAGAATGAGACGATGAAGAAGGGAGAAAAATCGTAACATTACCCCCTTTGTACGATTGAGTTACCAGCTCAATTATCCTCTTCGTAAACATCAGCAACTTCCTCAGCAAAAAGTCCAGACATATGCGTGGCATACAGACAGTCATCAGCAACATGACCTTCGCCGTTACAGAGAGCACAAAGTCTGCTAGGACATATGCGTGGTCTATGACCCCAGTGGTGGCAAAAGTTGCAGAAGGATTGAAGGCAAAGGATAGCTCTATGGCTGGGAGCAGGAGTGCCACAACGAGGGCAGTGATATTGAGGGCAGTCGACTCGATAGTGGCCTGTACGATGGCAATAAAAACACACTGTAGAAGGAGTGGCATCTCGGAGAACAAACCAAGATTCCAGGACTTGGGTGGGAGAGTCGAGTATCAAACGTCCATCAGCAAGATGTTTGTACAGAGCCTGAACTCGAGCTTTGGTGGCGAAGTCAATGAAGGAAGAGCCATCAGAGGCAGAGGTGCCATTTACTGCATCAGCCATTCTTGCCAACAGAGATGGATCAGGGGCAGAGTCAGGAGGAGGAGGAGACACGTTGAAGTATATTGGTCCTATATCAATTGTGTCTGAGTTTGAGGATGATGAGGAAGGAGGAGGAGAGGATAGACGATCCACTAAAGTGTGAGATGTGGACGTGGCAGGAGAAGGAGGAGCTGGAACAGGGAGAGGTGGTTCAAGGATATGAGATTGAGCAACTCGACCACTTTCCAGATGAGAGGTAACGTTTTCGAGGTAAAAGTCTTGTTCCTGTGGGTTCAAAGACAAAAAGATGGGAAGAAAGGTCGGAAGTATGAGTTGAATGGGAAGTCTAGGTACAAGATCAGCAAAACGGTTAAGTACTAACAGGTCTAGGACCTGTTCAGACATCTGCCCAATTGCAACACGAAGAGGAACTCCGAAAGAAGGGGGCAGGTTTTGTGGGGCAGAATGAAAGTGAAGGTTTTGAATGCGCACCACAGTGTGAAATAATCCAATGAGATGACGTAAAATGTCATCGTCTCGATACAAAGGATCCTCTGGGATGATATGCCAAAGGGTGGGATCAGAGAGGATGGCCAAATAGAGAATTGGCAAAAGACGAGGCGGAAGCAAAGAAGGTTGAACAGGATAAGAATGTAAAGGCGATGGGTCTGACATGGTAGAGGAGCGAGATCGAAGAGTAATAGACATAGAAGTAAACAAAGCTATATGTGCGAAGGAGACTTCCTTTGATTTCGAAGGGGAAGGTAATTGAGAGAACTATCAGACTGGTACAGAAGAGAAAACAAGGAGAGAAACAGGATGAAGAATGTGTTGCCAGAGGATCAGGTACTAGGTAGCGGCGCTCAGCAGCATGCTATGACTTTCACTGATTCGAGCTGAGTGTGAGTGAGTGAGGAAAGAGAGTGGGATGTATGAAGGGGAGAGACAAGTTACTTCAGGGAGTGGGAGCGTTTATAAGTGGAGAGGATCCTGGGAGCGTGATGGAGGTTTTCTTCAGGTTCCCAGGTGGCTTCAGACTGAGAGTACCCTTTCCATGTGGTCAGGTACTGATAGTTGTCAGGGTGGTCTTTGTGCGCTAGGATAGCTTCCACTTCGAACTCTTCTTCTTCATCTATAACATCTGGGGGTGGTTCAGGAAAGGAAGGTCCATGTGCTTTGGTCTGTTTGAACAGCAATAGAAGGGAAGCGTGGAACGTGTCATGAATCTTCCAGGAAGGAGGTAGTCTAAGGCGATAAATGAGAGGAGAGATGATTTGAGAGATTTCGAAAGGTCCATGACATTTGGGAGCAAGTTTTCTGGAGGGATAAGGGATTCGGAGATTGGTGGCTTCCAACCATACCTTGTCTCCAACTTTCCAAGGGGAGAATGAGCGGGTGGAGTGGCGAGTCATCGCTAAGCGAGCGGAGTCATGTGCGGCAAGGGCTTCTTCTCATGCCTTGGACAGGGCGATCAATCTGTCAGATAGAGTGGGGATGAATGTTTTACCCAGGGCAGGGAATGAACGGGGTTCGTAACCAAGAAGGAGGTAGAACGGAGATGACTTAGTGGAACTATGAGGGGCGGAGTTATGATTGAATTTGGCAGTAGTGAGGAATTCCGACCAGGAGTGGGGATTGTTGGTGCAGAAGATACAGAGGTAGGTTTCGAGTTTCTGGTTTGTTCGTTCGGTTTGGCCATCGGTCTGGGGGTGATATGCAGTAGAGAGTTGAATGTCATACTGGAGGAGGCGAGCGAGTTCTAGGGCAAATGCAGAGGCGAACTGTGGGCCACGATCCAAGATGATGGAGTCATAGAGGCCAAAGCGTTTGAATACGTTGTCGAAGAAAAGTTTAGCAACTCCTGTGGCATCAATGGTTTTGTTACAAGGGATGAAAATTACCCCCTTTGTAAGTCCATGGTCAACCACGACCATAATAGAATCAAAGTCGGAGGACAATGGGAGATCTGTGATAAGATCGACAGAGATTTGTTGAAAAGGCAAAGACGATGATGATTGTAACGCGAGGTGCACCCGAGGAGATGTAGGTAACAGGAAGTGTACTCAAGAGAGTGTCCGACTAAACCCAAGAGAGGCGGACGCTCACGAAGAGGTACCACAGCGTCTCTCCTAGCAAGCTTAG
>JBBPUG010000429.1:0-23425 GCA_038094535.1 Tubosaeta aff. alveolata
AGGCGGACAACGCTAGTTTTGCGAAATTGGCGTAGTTTCCTAGACGCAAGCACTACATCCTAATTAGTCTTTGCTCCTATCTATCGCGGGAATTTCTTTCTATTGTATATATCTCATAATGTATTAGGTTTGAGTGGCTCCCGCCGGTATACGTTATGACCAAGTCAACTGTACGTAGGCTCCTGTGACGATCGGCAACACGCTGTTCGTGCTAGGCCTACTAAAAGCCACAAGAATCCCGAGCCCCGCTCAGTCTGCTAGATCTGGGGGTTCCATATGAATACTTTCCTGGCAGTAGAAAAAAAAATACTTCGTGGTGAACACTCCAAAGCGAAGACTCCGCCACTACTACCTACTAGGGCCCCTTATACACGACGCTTACCCCGACACCTGGCGACGACGACGACAGCGACACAGACATGCCCTTTGAGAGATATCTCCGCTCTGATGACTCTACCTGCTACTACCAGAACTCAAGCCATGCCCACGACTGTCATTACTCTCATGCCCAGCACTCGTTCTCGCCAGAGAACACCCATCGTCACCCACATGCTGTCCAGTTCCAGATCCCTCAATTCGTCCTTAATGGCCCACCCATACTCGCACCTGGGGGTGGTGCGGAGGTTCTTCCCGCAGGTCTTCTTGATAGCGGCCCAAACTCGTTCGCATCGTCCTGGTTCGCTAATAATGGATTCGCACCGTGTGTCTTTACTTTTCCCCAAATTTCTCCTGTGCTTATTTCCTTCCAAGCTTCCATTCTGCCCTGAACTCAAAACACCCCGGTTCAGGCTCAACTACCGACAACACCAGCACGGCTTCCCGCAATCCTTTTTCTTCTACCGACTTGAAAGATCCTAGTTTCTCCCCCGGGTTCACTTCGAACGCGACGCAACGGCAGCAGCCACTTCCAGACCTCTCACCTTCCCTTGCCGCCCCTCCGACATACGCTCCTAATCCTTCACTCGCGCCTTCTCTCAACACTACTTCATACTCGCTCTCCAATGCCCTCGTTCCAGATCCTGCCCCTGCCCCTGCCCCTGCCCCTGCCCCTGCTTTATCTCTCGCAACCCCATCTACCCTTGGCCTTCCGGTGTATTCGGCATCAGGGTTTGATGTCATCTCAATTCTCGCCCGGGTATTACATCGCCTCAATCCAACCATTCAGCTTGGACCTGTTGATCTTTCGTGCTCATTTGTCATTGTGGACGTGAGACGATATGACTCTCCCATTGTTTACGCTTCTCCCACGTTCTGCCATTTGACGGGGTATAGTGAGCAAGAAGTTCTCGGACGTAATTGCCGCTTTCTGCAGTCCCCGACTGGTAGCCTTGCGAGAGGCGAGTCTCGCAACTTTACATCTCCTGACTCTGTCTCCTACATGCGAAAATTGCTTTCGTCATCCAAGGAATGCCAAACGACCTTGATCAATTATAGGAAAGGCGGGCATGCCTTTGTCAATCTCGTCACCGTCATTCCTCTTCGTGGCGGCGTACATAATAGGCTCGAAGAATCTGATGAAATTGCCTACCATATTGGATTTCAGGTGGACTTGACAGTGCAGCCAAATCGGATACTCGATAAGCTACGGGATGGGAGTTATTACAACGGCTCTTGGGGCTCGAATGGCGTCGCCAACAATCCCGGGCTTCTTGGTTACAGTCTTGGCCAGCTTTCCCAATCCCAGAACGTGACGAACATTGGAACCAAGGGGGGAAGACACGGTCGAATGATGAGCGTAGCAGTGTCGAAGGACTTGAAGAACCTCTTCGCCGATACGACTTTCACGGATTCGGTACCGATCTCCACGGTACCAAACATGTGTTTGACAAGTGCTTCAAGCGGATCAGCAGACAGTACTACAACAATGTCCCTTACGATGTTTGTAACCCCTCCACCTAGCTCCACTCCTTCGAATCGTATATCCGTTGGTGGAAAGACGATGGCTGGTGCGAACGCTGTCTCGATATCACCGTCGCTTTCACTTTTCCTCCTTGAATTTCTCCCCGATTTCTTACTCGTCTTGTCACTCAAAGGTGCCTTTCTCTACGTTGCGCCATCAGTCCGGCTCGTACTTGGCTACGAGCCAGAGGAGCTTGTAGGGAGGAGCATATCCGATGTCTGTCATCCTGCCGATTTAGTGCCACTTATGAGAGAGTTGAAGGAGGGTAGTGTGAGTAATGCGGGCACCAACGACGTGGGTTCGTCGACTGCGTCTAGTCCTCCCCCGAAATCGGTGGATCTCCTCTTTCGCGCCCTACCCAAGGCGTCGACGTTATCCACGCCCCAACAAGCCCAAGGGGCATCCGCTGAGCAGCATTCCCAGTCATCTCTTGCATCAGGATCACAGGCGTCATCGTCGGGTGCATCGTGTTCAGACGATTCGTCAGGTAGAACAGCAGCGCCATATATTTGGCTCGAATGTCGTGGCAGGCTCCACGTTGAACCGGGAAAGGGACGCAAAGCGATAATACTCTCTGGCCGCGCACGATGGATGCCCACAGTGCGGTGGAGCAGTGTGGACAAGGCAGGTGGCCTTGGCAATGGTCTTCACCGCGAAAAAGATATTTATGATGTCTCGGGTGCGGGTGAGATTCGTCGGTCAAAATAGCGTATCTATGGTTCTGAGTGCATCCGATCTCAACTTTCCAGGCTCGCCCGCGTCTTTGAGAGAGGCTGCTGGAGCAGAATCAATCAATCCTTTAGAATTCTGGGCGCTCTTGTCAAACCAGGGTACTTTCCTCGTTGCTTCAGCAAGCGTAAAGGACGTGCTCGGATGGGGAACGAGTGAGGTGATTGGGAGAAGTCTCTGGACGATGCTGAGGGATAGTCGAGATGACATCAGAGAACGTGTGGAGGCTGAGCTGGCGAAGTGCGACTCCGAGGTAGGTCTCTGCTCCATTCCAAGCCCTTTCATCACTTAGAAACGTGGATTTTTTCTTGACACTCCAGGCAGGGGGCATGATAGACCCTCCACCCACGGTGATGACGACATCTATGGTCCATAAGGAGTTCCACGTGGTGCCTCTGCGGCTTGTCTTTTATCGTACGCCACGACCACGAAAGCATGCATCGCCCCCGACCTCGTCCACCGATGTTGCCTTGACCCCGCTCATCCATCCAATCAATAACCCGTTGTGTCCAGTCGTATGTCAAGCTACCGTGCTCTCAGACAGCGAACACCAGTCAGAGGTGCCCTGCGGTTCTGGCCTTGGGTCTACTCGTCGATCAGGCCGGGTGGATGCTCGGACGAATATCGGAGATGGTTGCGATGAGTCGTCGATGCTTTCCACTAGGGTCTCGCTGTTTGAAGAGCTTGAAGCCATTCGGGGATCAAGCTGGCAATACGAGCTTCAACAACTGAAATTCGCAAACCAACGGTTGCATGAGGAGGTACACGCTCTAGAGACGAGTAGTGGGGCCAGCGTCACTAGTGCTTCGAGCACGACAGGCACTGGGGCTATTATGGATGCGGCGTTCGGACATCCCCATTCATCTTCTACCATCATCGCGGCAGTTCCAGCTTCGCAACAACTGCAGATGATACAGACACCGTTACACTACACGCCGTTGATGCACTCGACTCTCACCACATCCCCGCCTTTCTTGCGTCCCCTCAATAGCCTGCACGCAGAGGATCCACCACCATCAGAGTGGTCATCGCTCGCTGGTGTGAACAGACAAAAAACAAATCCGCTGAAGCGGCCATGGCGGTCCGAAAATGGTCTGATAACCTGAGATTGAGAAGCCAGTTACCGTTGTCAGAGGCTGGACGTATCCGTGCAGAAAATTTATAATATATCTGCAGGGTACTTGCCCACTACGACCTTTCGTCTGTTGCGACCTGTCTCACCCCGTTATGCTATCATGCTTGATTCTGTTTGCTGTCAGGCGGCACGTCTTGTTCTGTTTGGTGAACGCCGCCTCCTGTTCCTCTCCTAGCCCTTGCTTTTGGATTGTTCCTACATCATGGATGATGCATTGATGATTGGTGATGTTACCCTTTTGTGTATTGCTAGCCCTCTGTTACCTGTGAGAATAACTTGAAATGAGTGTATGTTAGCATGCACAAATACTTCAGTCATACTTTTATGCAAAACTAGTTCCCCTGGAGCAGTGTACAAAATATTGTGTTACTAGGTCTGGCTGATAGTTGGTTGGGCATACCTGTAAGTGGTATGGCTGATTCTGTGAAACTGGTACCATACATAAATTGCAAATACCACATATCCTAGGCTTTGTTACGATTCTTTTCTCTTTGTTCTTCTATGCACACTTCGCTCATCAGTCTTGTTAGTTCTTCCTCTTCTTGTTGTCTATTGTGACTCTCTTGAGGCTATCAACACTTTCTTCGGGTGATAACTCCAACTGTTGACCCTCAGACTTATTCCTTCTCCTGAGTAGTGTCTCTGACTGTCGTCTCGTCCTCTCACCTTTCTCTTTCCAATGACCTCCTTATGTAGTTATTTCCATTCCAAGGTAGATGACTCGACTCTGCAGTCTTTCCCTTTTTGTCTTGTCTTATCTTGCTATCTCATTGGATGATTAGCTCTGCAGCCGTCTCTCTCACGACGGTGATGGTTCCCCATGTTCCATAGCATTCTATAGTGTTCCATTCTCCCACAATTGGAACACTTATATACCTGGTCGCCTGTACAATAGTTCCTCACTCTGAATCTACAATCTTTGTTGTACTTATTCTCTGTTCTCGAGCGATTCTCGAGACCTGTGTGCTCCCTTGTCATTGTCCTCTGTCCTCTGTCCTTGGTTCACACTTAGCTTGCTAGGAGAGACACTGTGGTACCTCTTTGTGAGCATCTGCCTCTCTTGGGTTAAGATGAACACTCTCTTGAGTATGCTTTGTGTTACAAAAGATTCAGAGTAACCCTTTGCCCCTCCTGTTATGGAGTAGGGCCTACCCCCCACCATTTTGCACTTCAATCGTGCCCTCAGTCGTGCCCTAGGGCAGTCATCGGACGACTGCTCGTTGTCATCACAGTCATTGACCCCAGGATCTAGCAGCCCCAGATCAGGAAGGATCCCTGGACCTTCGACCTCTGCAGCTCCATCGTTTACCCCTCATCTGAGACCATCGTCTCTTCGTCACCAAGGCACCTTCTCTGCCTTTGACTCAGACCCAGAAGAAGAACCACCAGCCATAACACCTCTTGGTTCACCCATCCAGATCTCACCCAGTAACACGCCTCCTCGGGTCCCTACACCACCAGTAGTGACAATCCCCTCGCAACCCTTGACCCTAGCACCCCTACCGCAGATCCCCATAGCAACAATGTCTGGAGCCAGAGCTGGAGCCGCACCTACACCCACACCTCCCCCTCCTCCTCAACTGGGAGCAGCACCCGCTCCTGCACCTGTTCCCCCTGCACCCAGAGCTGAGTTTAAGGCTGCCCTCCCTGCTGATTTCTCTGGAGAACCGGCCAATGCCACCCAATGGATGAAGGTGATAAAAGTGTACTTCACCATCAACGCCCACTTGTACAACACCAACCATGCATGCATCCTGACCACCCTAAATAAGTTAAGTAAGGGTAGAGGCATACCTTTCTCTGAGAAATGGTATGACATCTTAGCCAATGTTGCCATTGCTGCCAACCAAAAGACATTTGACGTCTTTGAGAACGACTTTACTTCGACGTTCTATCACTTTGACCTTCATACCACTGCTCTGTCGAAATGACTGAAGTCTGGTACTCTGGATTGTAGTCTGGAAGTGTAACGCTAGGCGTACTCAAGAGAGCGTTCGACTTAACCCAAGAGAGGCAGACGCTCACGAAGAGGTACCACAGCGTCTCTCTTAGCAAGCTAAGTGCGAAACGACGACAGAGGACAGAGGATGACGACGAGTGAGCACACGGTCTCGAGAATCACTCGAGGACTGAGAATGAGTACAACAAATATCGTAGACAATGAACTAGGGTCTAGGGTTAAGAGATCCGAGGAGTCTGGGACGAAGGATGTTGACCAAGACTGAGGACGACGACGAGGAACTCAGAGGACTCGAGAATCGCTCGAGGACAAGGAATGAATATGCAGGATGGCGTAGATTCAGTGTAAGGGATAAAAGTACAAGGCGAACAGTATATAAGCATTCCTATCGTGAGAGAATGGAATGTCATAGAACAAGATGGAACAAGGGGATACGTTGCCATCGTGAGAGAGACAGCTGTGGAGCTAATCGTCCAATCAAAAGAGGTTTACATAAGAAAGTCAATATAAGTGATATGGAAAAAGAAGACGGAACGAGACGATGAAGAAGGGAGAAAAATCGTAACAGGAAGTACGGATGTCCGGATTGAGACAGTCTGGAGTTATACAGTCTGGAACTGGGTTAACTGGATAGCAGACTGACTCGGACTGACCCAGACTGATAGGACCAGTCATAGACGTTCTGCATTACTCATGACTAATGAGTATGACTCATGCTATAAAGCAGATTGGTAAGCTGCTCAGTCAGCAGCATAGCCTTAAGCATAGCATCTGTCAGCATTGCAGTGTATTTCAAATACAAGGCAGTGTATTTGCAATAGGGCAGTGTAGAACAATAGAGAGGCAGTGTTTGCTGAGTTTGAACTAACACAGCCTAGTGCCTCATGGCACATAGCCCTGCATAGCCTGATGCCTCATGGCATCCTCATGCCCTGTGTTGCTATGCTGCATTAGGAAATTCCCATGTGTACCTGAAATGTATAAATAGTTTCATGTATTTATGGATATAATAAGCTTTTATCTTCGCTTCTTTCATATCGTTCTATTGCCCACTATCTAATCTCCAAGGAGATTACATCTATACCTTTACCAAGCACTCTGCAAGTCAAGTGAGTCTCTTCACTTGGCGATTATCCTTTCCCTGGCACTGCGCACCAGAGGACCATTTTAGGACTTGCCACCCTATCCTGTTCCTTTATGCTCATCAGGAACTCTCTAACCTGGAGCAAAGGAACTTTAAAACTGCCAAGGATGACGGTTTTCAACAGTATATCATTGACTTCTTAAACCTGTCTGCTTGTGTGCAGATAACTGATGAGTCTACCCTCATTGACCACCTTGCCAGAGGACTTGATTGCCGTATCACCACCATGATCTTGTCCATGACTGCTGTTCCAGCCACCTCCCAAGAATGGATCGCCAGAGCCAAGATGTTCCATACCCAGATTGGACACATTGATGCCTTAAGGAAAGGTAATTGTGCCTCTTCCCTCATTTCTCCCAAAGACCCAAATGCCATGGACATTGATGCTGTCCAAATCAAGAAGCTTTCCCCAGTAGAACGCACCAAATGCATCAAAGAAGGCTGTTGCTTCTGCTGTCGCAAGAAGGGCCACAACACTGCCTAGTGCAAAGGCACTAAACCCTCATCCCCTCGTCCTCAGAACATTAGATCCACCGAAACTCCTGCCACCCCTAGCCCTACCTCCAAAGCTTCTAAGCCACTCTCCGTCTTCGACACCTATGTGAACCAACTTTGCACCTCTGGGAAGGATAAAAGTGAAATCCTTCAGGTCCTAAAGATGTGCTTTGAGAACGAAGAAGAACCCTCAGATGAAGAGGTTGCCAGTCTTGCTGTCCAGGATTTTTGAATGGGGGGGATGTATTGATGTCTTCTCTCCCTGATGTACTTGTAGGCTTACCAAATGAAAGAGCTCTTTGTTTGCCTGTTCGCTTACAAGTTGGTTCAAAAATTGTTGAAACTGTCGCTCTTGTTGACTGTAGAGACTGGTAACTTCATTGATCCTAGCCTTGTCCCTGCTCTTCGTATGGGAATCAAACCTCTCCTGAAATCTTTTATGGCTTACAATGTGGATGGCTCGCCTAACAAGAAAGGAGCTATCAAGTACAAGATCCAAGCAAACACTTAATTCTCTTCCTTTGAAGATCATCTTGAACTCCACCATGATTGCACCCATAGAGTTCTTCAATGTCTCAGAAAACATGGAATTTCCCTTAAGATCTTCAAATGTTCATTTGACACTCCACAGATGTACCTTGGCATGATTATTGGTCAAGGATAACTCAAGATGGATCCTGTTAAACTTGCCGCCATCAAAGACTGGAAACCCCCCATATCAGTCAAAGGAATCTGCAGTTTCCTTGGGTTTGCCAACTTCTATTGGAAGTTTATCCCCAATTTCTCTAATATCGTTGCCCTCGTTGTCCTCCTCACTTGCAAAGATGAACCCTGGTCATGGACTTCCCTCCAAGAAACTGCTTTCTGATCCCTCATTGCTCAGTTTTGCTCTGCTCTAGTCCTCACTCTCCCTGACACATCTCGACCGTTCTCCATCATGACTGATGCCTCTCTAATCACTTCTGGAGCAGTCCTCCTCCAGGCTCATGTAAATGGTGACCTCCACCCTTACGCCTATTTCTCCAAAACCTTCTCCCCTGCTGAACGAAACTACGATATCTATGATCGAGAACTCCTGGCTGTCACTCGAAGAATGGCGACAATACCTCCTTGGCACCTCACACCCCGTCACTATTATCACTGATCACAAAAACCTCTCCTTCATCAAAGATCCTCACAAACTCTCTCGTCGTCAAGCATACTGGTCCCTCTTCCTCCTCAACTTTGACCTCGTCTGGAAAGTAACCCCTGGAACCCAGATGGATCCAGCTGATGCCCTTTCCTGAAAAGACTCTATTGACACCTTCTCTGACAACACTGACGCATCTATCCTCCCAGACCCTGTCATCATTAACGCCCTTGACCTTAAACTCTTTGACTACATCTGATCCTCATCCTCGTCTGACCCACTAGTCCTTCATGCACTCAAATCCATGGAAGAAGCAACACCTTTATTCCCTTGCTTTTCGCTCCAAGACTGGTCATTTGATAATGGCCATCTCTTTTATAAAGGTCGTTTATATGTTCCACCTTCATCCTGATCCATGCTTCTCCATAGTATTCACTCCTCTCCCACCACTGGCCATGCTGGTCAATTCTGCACAAAAGCAATCATTGAACGTGACTTTTGGTGGCCTGGACTTGGTACTTTTGTCAAAAACTTCATTGCTGGTTGCACTATATGTCAGCAATCCAAAGTCAACACTCACCCCAATGTTGCTCTTTTGAACCCGATCCCATCATCATTGTCTCTGCCATTCTGACAGATCTCTGTCGATCTCATCACAGATCTCCCATTGTCCTCTGATTTTGATTCTATTATGGTCGTGGTCGACCATGGCCTTATGAAGGGGGTAATTTTCATCCCTTGTAACAAAACCATTGACACCACAGGAGTCGCTAAACTTTTCTTTGACAATGTCTTCAAACGCTTCAGACTTTACGATTCCATCACCTCGGATCGTGGTCCACAGTTTGCCTCTGCATTTGCCCTTGAACTCACTTGTCTCCTCCAATACGACATCCAACTCTCCACTGCATACCATCCTAAGACTGATGGCCAAACTGAACGAATGAATCAAGAACTTGAGACCTACCTTCGTATCTTCTGCGCCAACAACCCCCACTCCTGGTCGGAATTCCTCACTACTGCCGAATTCCATCACAACTCTGTCCCTCATAGCTTCACTAAGTCATCTCTGTTCTCCCTCTTCCTTGGTTACGAACCTTGATCATTCCCCATCCTGGGAAAAAATTCATTCCCACTCTATCTGACAGATTGATTGCCCTGTCCAAGGCACAAGAAGAAGCTCTTGCTGCGCATGACTCCACTTGTTTAGCGATGACTTGCCACTCCACTTGCTCATTCTCCCCTTGGAAAGTTGGAGATAAAGTATGGCTAGAAGCCACCAACCTCTGAATCCCTTACCCCTCTAGAAAACTTGCTCCCAAACGCCATGGACCATTCGAAATCTCACAGGTCATCTCACCCCTCATTTACCATCTTAGACTACCTCCTTCTTGGAAGATCCATGACACGTTCCACACTTCCCTCTTATCACTGTTCAAACAAACCAAAGCACATGGGCCTTCCTTCTCTGAACTGCCTCCAGACGTTATAGATGATGAAGAGGAATTTGAAGTGGAAGCTATCCTATCACACAAAGGCTGCCCTGGCAACTATCAGTACCTGACCACATGGAAAGGGTACTTTTGGTCCGAAGCTACATGGGAACCCGAAGAAAATCTCTGTCATGCTCCCAAAATTCTCTCCCCTTATAAACATTCTCATTCTTTGAAGTAACTGCTGAATCCCTTGAGTGGTGTTGTACCTCTTCATGAGTGTCCTCCTCAATGGTCAAGCTGTTGTATGTTCTTTCCTCTTACCGTGTTACATCCATTTTTCTTTACCCTTTGGCCATGCCTTGCTTTTACTGCCATCTTACTTCTCCTTGTTCTTTTCCTCTCACTCTATTGGTCCTGTAACTGTTCCCCTTTGATACAAACTTTATCTCCTTTACACACATAATTCTCCATTATGGACTTTTCTGAAACCTCTTTGATCGCTGCCACTGCTGGCTGGGACACCAATGACTTCTCTGCTGGAGTTGTCTCTGTGGACGAACATCAGGAAAACCACCCCATGGGTATTAGGAGATAATATCTCATAATCAGTCCAGAATATCAGATATTTCCTCATAATATAAGCATTATGAGCATTCTAGATATTATCTTACATTATGTCTTAACCAAAGGCCCCCTTTGATATTCTGTGATATTTTCCTGAAATATTAGATAATTTCCATAATTTCTGGTATATAATTCACCCATTATGATATAATATGGGTGTTTTGTAGCTAATGACAAGTGTATAACTACATAATTACAATCTTGCCCAAGCATCTTTACTAGATATTTCTCACAGTTCTTTGAGAAATCAAACATCAAAACAGAAAATGATAAACAATATATTTCAATTATATGTAATACATGACATGTATTTAGGGGAACACTTATGAATTGGACAAGCAAGTATACCTAATGCACACACACCTATATTGGATGGTCATAAGTGAGTGCAAGTGTACATGGATGAGCAGTACTTACTTATAGGAGTGTCCTTGCTCAGTGGGCATGGGTGATGTGGTTGACACATGCAGGCATGGATGAGTAGGTGTGCATGAACTTAAGGGAGCACACACTGACTTGGGTGGATACAGATAGGCATATGCATGCATGCGCATCTTGGCTCGGGCGGGCTTGGATGTCCTTAAGCACACATGATGAGGGAAGAAATTAAAAACAAAAAACTGCATGTACTTGGGTGAACACAGGTGGGCAGGGTGTAAGGGGACCAATAGGGTCCCCCTATTCTACTTAACTACTGACAGGCACACACATGTAGTGCGCGCTTATGTAATGGTTACAGTAGTTAGCCATTTGACACTTGATGTCAAATGGCTGTAGTATAAAGGGCAAGTAGATTTTGCCCTTGTAGAACAATCTTTTTCCCTGTATCTTGTACCCGCTCACCATGTAATAAACACGGTTTGCACTAGTTGTGTGATGAGAGCACCACAGGATCTAACTAAGGAGATTACAACCCCTTACAACTTTTTTAGTGCCTTGTACAGCGATGAGCCGTACAATCACCTGCAGCATTGTGAAGATGGCGGCTGAAAAGCCGCCCACTGGCGGAGGCTCGCCTCCGCCTGACAACAATCGTCATCAACCCGATAGACCTCCGCTGACACCCCAAATTAACCTCTGGAAGGTTAAAAGAAGGTGAAGGTGAGCAGGGACAACCCTGAAGATAATTCCGGGGGTGTCCCTTCAGGTACAGAGACAGCGATGTCTGGAGAAATCCAGGCATCACAAACCATTAGCAGTGTGGCTGCTAATAATGAGCATTTAAGCCCATTGACCTTAAACAATTTGCAGGTTCTGTCTACAGAACCTATGTCAATCATTCGAATGGAGAGTCCACTCGCTCAAGTGTACACTGAGGGAGTGTATCCCACTCTCCGTGCATAGTCCAAGGGGGATCTCCACCTCAATCTGCACATTGCTATGACCGCAGTGAATGATTTCCTTGATGGGATACGTCAATAGTGGCTAATTTATGGCCATGGTCCTGAGGGATTTGACAACCACAGTGTCAATCCTGGCAAACATCATGCTGCGATGATTGAACGCATTAGGTGAGCACTCAGTCTGGAAAACATTGAAGAATATTCCAGCAGGGCTACTAGCTCTGATGAATTGATCGTCATAAAGATAGAGGGTGAACGTGTCCACAATGCCCTCTATGGGGAACCCCAAATGGAAAGTTCCCTGCCTCGTAGCGCAAGCGCTCCAATGAGCTCAAATGCGCCCTGAAGGGGGCTTGCCCCCAATATGCCAAATTGCCTGTGCTACCTATCCAGATGAAATTCGGATATCATCTGACATATGTGGGGACAGCAGCACGAAGAAGCGATGCTGCACATGGCAGCGCACGATCACATCGCTGCCAGAAGTAAACGTAAGGGGAGGAATTTGCCTCCCCCTAGCGATGATGACACCGATGATGATCGTCGCTCCTTGTTTGACAGAAGCAGAAAGTCAAACAATAAGGGCAACGCCCCTTGTGATGATCGATCAGGAAAGATTCCTGGAAGAGGACCTTGTGGGAAAGGACCTCCTGGAAGAGGACCCCCTGGAAGGGGACCTCCTGGAGGAGGACCTCCGGATAATCTGGATGACAATAGCGATCAATCGGACAGTTGATCTGATGATGGCGATAATGGCCGACGGGGCTCTCGAGCGCCCCGAAACTACCTCAGGGGTTTTACCCCTGGTAATGATCGCTACATGGACCATATGCTCCAGAGATACGCGCAGCGTATCTGGGAGCAAGTGGGACATGATTTGGGTCTGGTAGGACCCAAGGTAAAGGTGATGAATCCGCCTAAACCCAGCAAATACGGAGGTCAAGATGACCTCGAGAAATTTGATGAGTGGCTGAACCAACTACTCAAATATTTCAGCACTTTTAAAGTCACTGGAATAGATCGTGACGGAGATCGAGTCCTGTATACAGGGCTCTACTTGGAAGGCATGGCCTCCCAATGGTTCAATCAAGAGATCAATTCTCCTGATCGAAGGATCAGAAACTGGACGTTCGAAAACGTCATCTGCGGTCTGTTTCAACGATTCATTCACAAATCGTCCGCACAGACCACGGCCGATCAATTTGATCGTACAAGGTACGACCATGAGAAGGGGGCTTTAGCCTTCTATAATGACTTACGTCGTAAGGCAACTCGGATGGTTCAACCACCCGATGATTATACTTTCAGGAGGAAGCTCCTGAGGGGACTCCCCAATTCACTGATTTGTAGTATATATGAATCAAGAGGAGTCTCGGCCGAGCATTCCACAATTGAAGAGATTATGGAAGAAGTTCAGCGGATGGAAACCACTCAGAAGGCGATCGAGATGCATATGAAAGCGAACCACTTGGGCTCGGGGAATAGATATTCCCAAAAGCGGGGTGGTTCACTCCCATATGACAGGACAAAGGAAAAATTGTCCGTTGGAACAAATAGTTCCAAGTATTTCAAGAAAGGCAATACGATCTATTGTAGAAAAATACGATTTGTGTTGCCTGATAAAGGCAGATCTGATGACCATAGTCACCAGGATAAGAATAACAGGAAAACCCCTGTAGACCCTAAGAAGCCTACAGGAAAATTCCTGGCAGGTATAACCTGCTATCGATGTGGCAAGGAAGGCCACATGGCCAACAAATGTTCCTTGCCGTGGTCCGATGCAAAGAAGGGAGGTCCAATCAGACCTCGTCTGTTTGCTGCAGACGTACAGGAAGGCGAAAGTCCTCCTGAGGAATACGTAACTGCAGATGATGAACCCACAAGTGAAGATAATGCAGATGAGAATCCGCAGGAGAAAGCAGATGACGAGAGACTCGAGGACATCCCTGATGAAGATGAGGACATCTTCGACAGCTACCAAGAAATCTCTGAATCTGGAGATGACGACGAGCCGGTCGCATATCTGGGAACTATGCAACATGGAGAGGATGATCTCTCTGATGAGGAATTTGAGGAGCACTGAGTATGGTGCTCCAGTATGAACATTGAAGTCGGGGACACGAATCTCGATATCCCTTCAGACACCCCTACACCCCAGGAGTCCGATGACAAGGACTGGGGGTGGTCATACCTTTATGGGGCAGTTCACAACGGGGGTTGCCTGGCCTGCCTCGGACGTTTATACCATGTTGCAGAGGGACTCTCTGAGCAGAATCCCTCACTCAAGGGAGTGTTGGACGAACCCAGGAAGTTTGCTCAACAGCAGTTCTACCGTGGATTCGACCAAGGAAATTGAATTTCCTTTCGTGCAGACAATGAGTCTAAACGTATAGAGACAGCACTACGGCAACTGTCTCTCCATACATTGGAAACAGAGAAGTTGTGTCGCAACGCTCTCCTGCAAATAATGAAGTCGCGGATGCTACTCCATGATGCCGGGTTTGACAACCCCAATGTCCAGGATGAGTTGAAGGGCACAACTTGTGATCTAAGGCAATTTAAGGAGATCAACCATTTGGTTGATGTCTCCTTTGATGAAGTACAGATCCTTATGCCCTGGGGGGCAGTCTGGATCGACAAGGATGGCCAGATCGAATGTCGATCATCCCCAGGTGAAGTAAGGAGTGCCTCCCTGCATATTATTGCAGAACCCGAGACGGGTACTGCAGATGATGATACCGAAGATGGTGACGGACCATCTTCAGGCAGTGAAGAATACTCACTAGTTCGAGTATGAACATATTACAGGGGAATGCATCCCCTGGTAAGGTACCGGAATGCACCAGAGACTGGGTGGCAGTTTATATACTACATGCTCCAGTTGCTGGCACAACATGTGCATATCATTACTGGTGCCTGGCATGATCTGCTCGAACATGCAGTCCAACTGTTTGATCTCGTTAGAGACCGGGGGTATCACGATGACGAGCTGAACACACTCGTCGTCGATATATTGACCCAAATCAGGGGTCCACTTCATAGACCCCTTTGACGGGTCTGTACAGGAGATGATCACATCTCCATAGACACCCTATGGGGTCGTGTGTGGATCTGGAACAACGGGACGATAGAGTATCAACCCCATGTGGACATAGTCCAAAACGCTTCCCTCAGGACTGAGGAAAATGACGTTGATATATTAATGGACGACATGGGGGCTACGCTCCCGGCGATTTCTGTTGGGAATGCAGAAGGAACTTCCCATGATAACTCTGGAGACGAGGATGGAAGAAGAACTCCCAGTACTCGTCATTGGACATGGTCCAACCAATACGGAGTCATCCACATGGATAACTCCTGTCCTGAATGTCGCCGGCGTGTGGAACATGTCACAGAAGCATCTATCGAGGGAAATCCTTCCCTCAACGCAGCAATGGCATATCCACTGCAAATGGCCCATCGCGAATATGATTGCAGGTGGGACCAAAGCGAACATGCCCAAATGAATGGGCATGGACTGAACATTGATCACACCAGAAGTGCGCTATGCACACCGGAAGTGCACTATGCACACCAGAAGTGCGCTATGCACACTAGTGGACGCAGTCCATGAATTACTTGACAGGAGGCATCATTTCCTGAATAACCTCTGTGAAACCACTGAGTGGATCGCATGCTGCAGAGGAATAATCAACCCCTGCCAGATGCCGACCATCTTTGTGGTACAATGGAATGGTGGGCGCTAGACCGACATAACGCCCAATTCGGAAATTTTAGGGTATACAATGACAATGTTGTTGTTGACACCCCATATGGGTCTATGGTGATCCATACAGAGGAAGAGGGCCAACATCGTGCCCAACTCCCTCTAGGTAATGTCCAGGTTCACCTGGCAGCGATCGAGACGCCTGTGAACTCTTTGCGTGAATTCAGGTATGCAATGCGTACCAGGGACGGCATGCAGGAGTTGGGGATTTGTCCCCAAGTGACTGCTGTGTTGCGATCATGTGCAACAATTGAAGCCGTGATTAACGGCTGCAAGGCTTATACAATGATCGATACCGGTAGTACCGGTAATTTCGTGAGTCCTGCATTTGTGAGGGTCACGAAGATGAGTGTGCAGCTGCTGGAACAGCAGCTCACACTACAATTAGGCTGTATTGGGAGTCGTTCACGGATCTCCCATGGTGGGATAAACCCACTAATGGTCGGATGATACCGATCGGAGGTATACTTCGATGTAGCGAATATCGATTGCTATGATTGTATACTGGGTATACCGTTTTTGCGTGAACATTGCGTGCAAATGGACTTTGACACTCAGGTCCTTATAATTGAACGTGAGCATGTGTCCTTCCTCAGCGAGCGAGAGCTGGCTATGGAGGAAAAAAGGTGCCCTAGGGCGTCTTCCTCTTCTGATTGACTCGGAAGGTCAGCGGGACAGGTTTCCTGCGATGACCTTTTGAAGGGGAGGGGAGAGAACGGAGATAAGAAAATTGTGAGCCTAAAACTCGCAGCAATAAAAACAAAATCACTGACCAAGGAAGACATTCCTCGACTGCGAAACCAATGGTTTCACAAATATGAACACTTACTTGGAGGAGTAAAGAAGAAACTTCCTCCATTACAGGATGTCAATCATAGAATCCCATTAGTCGACGAAGGCAAGCAGTATGCTTACCACTTGCCTTGTTGCCCAGACGCTCTGAAGCAACAACTATCGGATAAAATCCAATTATACACGGACGTGGAATGGTGGGTCATGAAAAGTGTCCCACAAGCCACACCCATGTTATGTATTCCCAAGAAATCTGGGAAATTGCAGACAGTCATTGACTGCCACAAACGAAACGATAACACAATTAAGGACGTTACGCCCTTTCCGGATCAGGATCAGATCTGGATGGAAGTTGCATGAGTGAAGTATCGCTCGAAAATAGACCTGTCAAATGCATATGAACAGGTCCATGTGGAGCCGGAAGATGTCTGGAAGACGGCCTTCTCCACGATTTACGGCACTTTTTGGAGTCAAGTCATGCAACAGGGGGACTGTAACGCCCCTGCTACATTTCAGCGCCTAATGACTGTGATCTTTCGAGATCACATAGGGTGCTTTGTTTATGTATACTTAGACAATATATTCGTCTATAGCGATACTCTGGAGGAGCATGAATGCCACCTTCAGATAACGTTTGAGACACTCGAACGTTCCGAGTTTTATCTCAAAAAAGAGAAATGCGAGCTTTATAGTGAAAAGCTCGATTGTCTCGGTCATGTAATTGATCAAAATGGAATCCATGCAGACCGAGACAAGATGTCTCGAATTTGGAGTTGGAGAACTCCAAGAACACTTAATGAGATACAACGGTTCGTTGGTCTCGTCGAATACCTGGCACAGTTCATGCCAGAAGTATCAGCATTCATAATGCCATTAACGAGCATTGAATGGAATGGTCATCCATTCAAGTGGAGAGAACTCCACGATCGGTGCTTCCAGACCATAAAAGATATGGCCTGTAAATACCTGATCCTAAGACCTATAGACCCTAGGAAGGACGAGCCGATTTGGCTCGTCTGTGATGCATCACTGTATGGAGTTGGTGTAGTGTACGGACAAGGGTCCGATTGGCAGACCTGTAGGCCCGCGGGATTTATGTTGAAAAAGTTGAGCGATGCTCAGCAAAATTACAGGACTTTCGAGCGAGAAACACTCGCTATAATCGAAGCCCTATTGAAGTGGGAGGACAAGCTTCTCGGCTTCAAGTTCATGATCGTTACAGATCATGAAGCATTAGGGTATTTGAATACCCAAAGAAAACTATCGAGCCGACAAGTTCGTTGGCTCAATTATTTATCGTGATTCAACGCGAGCATAGTATATGCTAAGGGTTCAGAGAACCGAGTAGCGGACTGTTTATCCTGCTACTATGAAAATGAAGGAGGTGATACCACCTCAGATGAAGAGATCGATTGGGCCAATGCAGATATACATTTGGACCCAAATGGGGACGACCTTCCCCATGATCGATGGATGGAGCTGAAAAACTCAGCGATTGAGATCATAGACGAGCCTCGTAAGAGTACTCTTCTAAAGGAAAAGCGAGAACGTTGCTTAGAAGAGGCTCAAGAGATGGCCTCAGCTGCAGAGAAGACAGTTGTGGATCCTCCGAATGCAAATGCACAGGAGGATCCTACGATTCTCGAACCCACGAAGGCCACTAGAGCCCCACCACTGATGTATGGAAATACGCCAGAATTCCTCGAAGCGATCTGCAAGGGATACACAAGTGAGTCGTTCTTCACTAAGATAATAGACTGAGTAGGTCATCACCCACGATTTAGAGAGAAGAATGGTCTTCTCTACACAGATAACCATGGTGGTGAGGAGGTTTTATGCCTCCCACACGCTAAATTTAAGGACAACAGTATTGTCGCCCTTGTGGTCAATAGTGCACACAAGGTGCTGGGACATTTTGGGTCCCAACGCACAGCAGATTATATCCGCAGATGGTACTGGTGGCCCAAGCTCGGATGAGAAGTAGATCGATTCTGTCGATCTTGTCCGACTTGTCAAGTGACAAAGACCAATGGACAGAGACCGCAAGGTCTCTTGCATAGTCTACCCATACCTGGGAGACCATGGGGATCGATCGCAATGGACTTTGTCGGTCCATTCCTGCCAAATAACGGGTATGACTACTTGTGGGTGGTCATTTGTCGACTGACGTCGATGGTACACCTCGTACCTGTGAATATGACATTGTGAGCATCCAAGCTCGCAATAAAATATTTGAAGGAGGTAGTCCGCTTACATGGACTACCAGAGACGATTGTCTCTGACAGGGATCTGAAGTTCACGTCAGCCTTCTGGCGTGAACTACATTGGATGATGGGAGCCAAGCTCCTAATGTCCACGGCGTTTCATCCACAAACGGATGGCACCTCAGAATGAGCAATCCAGAACGTAGTACAGATACTATGCTCCATGGTTCAACCCGATCAAACTGATTGGGCCGAAAGATTACCTATGACGGAATTCGCCATTAACTTGAGCATAAGTAGCTCGTCTGGGTTTGCACCCTTCGAGCTAAACTACGGGTTTATGCCTGTACTGATGCATAGAATTGAGGAAGAAAAACCTTCCTCGGCACCCGGGGTGCGAGCGTTTGTTAACCAGGCTCTTGAGAACCTGGAAATGGCGCATGACACTATAATTGAAAGTAGGGTGATGCAAGCACATCAGGCTAATGAGGCCAGAAGGGAGAGTTCAGCTCTCCAAGTGGGAGATAGTGTATATCTCTCCACTAAGAATTTAACGATGCTGAAAGGACGAGCTGGAAGGCTCATCCCACGATACATAGGACCAATGAAGGTCCTGAGGAAGGATGAGTCCAGTGATACATACACACTGGACTTACCCGAAGAACTGAAGGCTAAACACCTTCATCCGACGTTTCATATCGGATTGCTGAGATGATACGAGGCAAACAACGACGTGTTGTTTCCTTGAAGGGACGCTCACACATTCTACAACGTCGGTAAAAATGACGAAGAAGGGTTGGTGGACAAGATAATCGCCCATCGATGGAGAAGGAACGATATTGAGTTCCTTGTGAAGTGGAACTTGGGCGACACCACATGGGAGCCCAAGAAGAATTGTGAAGAGTTGGAGGCCCTTGATAGGTACCTCAAACTTGAGAGTGTGTGAAGTGCACACCTGTTGCATCAAAAGACGCAAGGCTCGCAAGAGCGAGCCAAGGTCGCAAAGTGGCCTTAGTGTCATGAAACATGACACTACATCCAAATCAAGTAACCCAAAGTGATGGACAAACCGCCACATGATCGAGATAAAAAAAGAAAAACAAAGAAAAATAAAGTCCCACAACCACAATTTCCATATTAGTATACAGACAAATAAAACAAAACACAGCCACTGTAGATAGTTTAAAGTTTATGTTGATCAATTTCCTTATATAGTTTATTTCCTTTTTCATTACTTAATCACGTGCTTTGATTTAAAGACACGTCTCGCTTAAATACTTTCTCTCTCTTTCTCTTCCTATTATACCACCACCACCATCCACTTTCACCATGGCTGTTGGTCATAACTCTCCCTCCCCTGCACGTACTGAGGGATCGGACACCCCGCATGGCCAATCCCTGTCTCGCGTTCGTGCGAGCTCACCCGAACCTGATCCTCCTGGTCGTGGCAGTCACGCTACGACCAGCAGTGGTGCCAAGCGTATGCGGGCGCTGTCCAACTCCCAATCCCCTTCGCGCGACTCTCATTGTGCAAAACATCCTAGGGACGACTCACCCAGAGACTGGGTTTGTCACCCTGGTCTCCCCATGGTTCGCCATGAAAATAGCTGTTGCACTTGTGGCGACTTTGTAGCGCACATCGCGCTAGGGGTCGTGACCTGGTGTTGTGGCATGGAGCCAGCCATTGAGGATCTCGCTGATAATACGGCGAGCCTCACTCAACGCAAGTCGTATGCGGACCTTTGCGAGCGTATGATGAGGTACTGCGACGAGCGGAACAACCTCCGTGCGCAGCTCAACACTGCACACGGCGAGATCGAGGAGTTGCGTGGGGGCCGTCACCTTGCCCCCAGAGACGAGCAGGATGAGGTTTGCCAGTTTGAGGTGGCCTGTTCTCTGTCTCTTCAACAGCGCCTGCATGACGAGCAGATTACAGGCGCTAGCTCGTCTTCGTCGTTGGTCGTTGAGCCAACTCAGTCCAGGCCCTCAGGGTCCTCTTCTTCTTTGAGGGGGGGGATCCAGGAGGGTCCGTTTATGTTCAAACCATTGCTCAAGGGGAAAGAAAAAGCCCCTTCCATTCCTGAGCAGCCGCAAGCCACTCATGACATTGTCATGGCTGACTCGTCATTCACCTTCACCTCTTCAGTGGCCCTCGCTCCACTAACCCTTGAGACGGCCAAGGGCACTATGTTTCCCATGTTCAAAGGGAATGAAATCCCTCATGGCCTTACCATACTAGGTTTGGGGCATGACCCAAAGGAGGGTAAGGATACCCTGTTCGTTCGGGTGAATGAATACCTGTATGGGTACCAAGGGGCTGTGCTCGAAAAGGCGCAGCAACACATACAGGCAAGGATCTACCCTCCGACCCCACCTAAGAGGTTCTACAACAAGAGGACCAGGACGGACCAGGAGATCACAGGTCCCATCTGTTTATTCAACACCCCAGAGAGTGTCCGCACTCTCTTTGCAACCACACACACAGAGGTCGAGGATAAAAAGAACGAGCATGCTCTTCGACAAAGCCAGGACCTTGTGGCTTTCCTCCATTTTTGGAGGAAGCACAAGAACCTCAAGGTCAGCAAGCTCATGCACGCTACGATGATGGGATGGAGGGCCCCTGCGCAGGCTCTAGAAAAGGCAAAGAAGAGGACGCAGGCGTACCGGGAGCATGTGCTCAACCCACAAGCGCCTCCCGCAGCCACTGGTCCTCCTCCTTCCATTGTCATTCAGGCATTGCAACAACGTCTTGTAACTGCCGAGGACGTTGTCGAGATGATGTCCTATGTTCCTATCATCTGACTCGCGAGCTCAGACCCTGGGCCGTCGCACCAATCCGCACCTGCACCCGCATCTGCATCTGCACCCATCCCTGCTGTACAATGGGACAACACTCAGACCCGCTCGACCCACTCTGGGCCGATAATTCTTGACAAGAAAAAACCATTCTTGCCAAGGGATCACCCTCCATTCAGTGTGTCTGTAGACCAATGGAGCGCATACATCAAGTGGTACCAGGGTGCTTGCCTGACCAACGAAACAAGGGAAGCCCTGCAAAGGATCTTCCCTGGAGCCATAGGACTCCCCACCATCCCCGACAACATTGATTTGCCCTTGAGCGTGCTGCACATCCAACAAGTGCATGGCCTGCTACTCCTGGAGAATTATGCTCCAGTAAAGAGAACCAGCTTTGATTACAAAGTCTGGTTGCGCGGGCTGGTCCGCTTGTTCCTGGTACCGGGATGGTACCGGCACCTCCTTGAGGAAGCTGATGTTATCCCGTCTCCTCCTCAGAGCGCGTCGTGGTATGGGTCGTTCACCTGTGATGCAACCGTCGGTGAGATCGTGGCATATTTAGCTGCGAATGGAATCCTTGCACGCCAGGCAGATGACGCATATACATGGGCACAACAGGCAGCCCGCGAGATGTTGGGCCGTGTGGACAACGGTGGGGGTGACTCCAAGACTGCAGAGGTATATGCCCCCATGAGGGATGACCACTACAACGGGGTGGACAACCATGCGTATACATGCACCCTCAAACACTACGAGAGGGAGGCAAAGCGAACAGGAGTCCACCCGGACGAGGTAGCCACCCTCATGCCCTGCGACTGTGCAAGGCTTACCCCAGCCGAGTATGGGCGACTATATGACGCTGTGTCATACTACGGCCTTACGAGGGCGTCAGTCCACACTGTCCCTGATGCGTCTGGTAGCGCAATGGCTGTCAACTTGGTCGACGAGGTCCTGGTCGAGGAGACCTTGGGTGAGGAGGGCGAATTGCTCTCGTACGGGTCGCCAGGGCGCATGTAGGCAATGTGGTCCTTGGTTGTCCGAGGAACATGGTTCCTCATGATTTAATACGTACGATTGGCTTTGGACTTGCGGGAACTATGTTCCCATTCTTTGCTCTATTCTATCCTGGAAGTCTAATCTTCCATTATACCACCGATCTCATTTGTTCGTAGTCTAGTGTTTGATATATATATATATATATATATATCATTTTCTGTTCATCTCTATTTTGTAATGATACGAGCCCCTAATGGGCTCTAATCGGGGAGGGTGTAAGGGGACCGACAGGGTCCCCCTATTCTACTTAACTACTGACAAGCGCGCACATGTAGTGTGTGCTTATGTAATGGTTACCGTAGTTAGCCATTTGACACTTGATGTCAAATGGCTGTAGTATAAAGGGCGAGTAGATCTCACCCTTGTAGAACAATCTTTTTACCCTGTATCCTGTACCTGCTCACCACATAATAAACACGGTTCGCACTAGTTGTGTGACGAGAGTGCCACAGGATCTAACCAAGGAGATTACAACCCCTTACATGAACTGAACCTACATGAACTAGACCTACATGAACTAGTTCATGTAGGTTCTGAACTGGTTCTGAACCAGTTCTGAACCTGAACCCCATATAAACTCTAAGTATTTGCAAAAGTTCACAAGATCCTAGTAGGGTGATGCATAATTTACTCTAATTTAAGTACAATGGTGATGCAATATCTACTCTTTCCTGTCATAGACACCATAATACATCATTTGGTGTATTGTTGTGCAATAGAGCAAAATCTAGATACAATGTACCCATACCTGGCAATTCCTGTGTCATCCCTGTACCTGGTACGATGTTTTGGAGATTACATAACCACTCTTTGTTCATCCAGAACATATCCCTTTTTGGACACATGGTTATATGCTGAAAATCAAAAAAGCGGTTGACCACTCTTATCCATTCTTCAGGGCAACTACCCAGTACTG
>JBBPUG010000430.1:0-23372 GCA_038094535.1 Tubosaeta aff. alveolata
TATGTAGTCTATATAGTCCATGGCCTGGCCATGCAGGCAACAGTAGGCTACAGAGTATGTTACATTTGAAGATGGCCTACAAAGGACAATGTATGCTACATATATTGGCCTTGGCTACAGCCATTTTCGTTTTTTCCAGATGTAGATACCACAATGTAATATGATCCCATGATTATACATCAGGAAGTCTCAACATTACTTAAGCTTACTTAACTACTTAGCCAGGCCTGTCCAAGTATGCAAGTGTGCAAAGTAAGCTTCAAGTGGGTAAGTGTCACCTTGAGTGGCTGTGTCAGCTGTTAGTCAGATTTAACTAAGCAAGAAAGGTTAGTACTATCGTTGGATGGGTAATGCAAACGAGTTTGCATTTCTGTCCTGTGCCTCAGCATGATCATAAAAGACCATAAAACTTACATCAGTGGGTAGGGTACACTTTGTAGTCCACACCTGAATATTTTTGTGATTTGTTGAGGCTGGGAAGTCATGGGCCAAGGCTGATTCAGAGGACATGTCAATCCCCACTGAAGCTGTGTGCACGTCATGTCTTCGTCATGCTGACCAATTCTTGCCGAAGTTATGCCACATAGGTTGGTGAGCAGTGCTGAACGGGTGTGGGACGACCGGAATGAACAAATCAAAAGTCAATTGGGCTACGTTAAGTGTTAAAGTGCTAAATAGGGGCAGCAATGCCCAACTCAGAATGTGCTGCAAGTACTGAGTATAACTGAGGTAAGATGAAGGAGTCGGAAGGGTTAAATAGTGGCGAGGATACACGCTTGCTAAACTCCGGACAGGTCCGGAACAGGATAGGCGAAAATAGGCGCGCTGCTTCGGGAAATAACAAAGAGCACAGCAGCGCGTGTTCGGAGGGAGTAGGAGCACCACCAAGTGATCGACACGAGGTAAGACTATACTATAATGGGTACGCGTAAGTCCGAAAGAGGTAGGATGAAAGGCGGGCGAAAAACGACCGGAGTTGGTCTCTGTATGAACTCTGGAGATGTTCGGAGTTATACTTTGACACTCCCACTCAAGCGCAGCCGCAGGCCCATGGCCCTTACGAATTTCCAATGTTGTTCGCGAGGTAGGGGTTTCGTGAGAATATCAGCTACCATATCTCCGGTGGGGACATACTGGACCACGGCCTCCCCCTTTCCAACCAAGTCGTCCTGAACAAAGTGGTACTTCTGTTGGATGTGCTTTGTCCGAGCGCGGAATTGCAGATCCCAGCATAAGATAATAGCGGCTTGATTGTTGCAATGAAGTGTGGTTGGTCCGGTTTGTGGATGTCCGATCTCCTCAAAGAAAGTCCGAAGCCATGCAAGATGTTGTCTGGCATTGCTAAGTCCGATGTACTCCGATTCGGTGGAAGACAGGGCAACCATGCTTTGCAGTTTGCTGGACCAAGAGATGGTGCCGCGATTGCTGATAAAGATGTATCCGGAAACGGATCTGGAGTTGTCCGGGTCTTGCGACCATCCGGCATCTGAGAAGCCGTGGAAATCCATATCAAATGACACTTCGTTACCGTCGAAACGGAGTTCCATGTCTGGGGTGCCTCGGAGGTAGTGGAGTACGCGTTTTGCGGTGTTCCAATGGCATCTTTTGGGAGCGGAGCTGAAACGACTGAGAGTTCCGATGGAATATGCGAGGTCTGGTCGTGTTCCCATCATGAGGTACATGAGTGAGCCTATGACCGTTAGGTACGACACCTTAGTTCCATTTATGGTCATCTCCGATACTATGGAGTTATCCTCCGGATCATTTGCAGACAATGACAAGCCGTGAAGCATGGGTGATTGGCATGGAGTGGAGTTTGCCATTCTGGTGTGCTGGAGAACGGTTTGCACGTACTGAGTTTGCGATAAGGATATGGTGTGGAGCTTTCAGTTGCGTCGGACTTCAACTCCTAGGATGAACTTTGCTTCTCCGAGGTTGTGCATCTTGAAAGTGGATGATAATGACGATTTTACGGAGTTCATGAAGCTCTGTGTGCTGGCAGCAAGGAGTAGATCGTCGACATATACTACAAGAAAACAGACCTGGTTTTGTTTTCAGAGGACATAGAGACATGTCTCCGCGTTTAGCTTTGTGAAGCCGAGTTCTCCTAACTTTTTGTCCAGGGTCTTGTTCCATGTCCGACCTGCCTGTTTTAGTCCGTACAACGATCTCCGAAGCCGCCAACAATATCCGGGTTGAATGGGTACTCCCTCCAGAGGAAGGAGGTACAGCTCTTCTTCCAGTTCTCCGTTCAGGTATGCGGTAGAGACGTCCATTTGGTCCAACTCCAGATTGTATTTTGCTGCCAGGGCCACGATAGTCCGTACAGAGTCGAGGTTTGCAACTGGAGTGAATACCTCCTTGTAATCTACACCTTCTTTTTGGGTGAAGCCTCGTGCAACGATCCGGACTTTGTATCGGTCCATGTCTCCGTTTTCATTGCGTTTGATCCGGAAAACGGGCTTGGAGGTGATCGGAGTTACTCCTGTGGGGAGTGGAACCGTTTCGTATACATGGTTGGCGTTGAGGCTGAGGAGCTCTTTCTCCACTGTGGATCTCCATTTATCTGTGTCTGGACGTTGGTAGGCCTCTTTTATGGTTATTGGGAGGTTTTCTTCTATAGGTCTGTGGGCGATTCCGGCAAAGATGTGGTCATGGAGTCCATCGGAGCTGCAGAAGGCTCCGGGCACGTCGGGAGTTTCGTCGGAGGTTTCTTCATCGGACTCCATAGGTTCCAGAGTGTCTTCGATTTCAGCTTCTTCAGCGGAGTCTTCATGACCCCCCCGTTTCCATTCCACTTCCTCGTCTAAGGTGCGTTGGTAGTCCTGGTTTTTGTTTGCAGGTTTTCGCGCACGACTTCCCCTGCGAACTCCTCCAACCATTTGTGCAGGAGGATGCACCAGAGTTTGTGACGGAGTTGCTTTGGGAGTTGGAGGTTGGAGGTGGAGTTGGCTAAGCTTGTCCGCTAGATCAAGAACTTCATCTGGGTCGTGAATGTCTCCCACTGAAGCTGAAGTGGGTGTTGTGATTTCCTCATCATCCTCCTCGTCCAGAGTTGTTTCGGATGTCCATGCCGGATGGGTGTTGAGTCCCTCCCACTGGTCCTCGGATGCACAAATCCAAGGAGTAGCTTTGAAGTTGGAGATGGTATTGGTTTCATCAAAGATGACATGTCAGCTGGAGATGATGGTCCGACGCTCCAAGTCTAGGAGTTTGTATGCTTGTTGTCCGTGTGTGTAGCCAAGCATAATGCACTTTCGTCCGTGGGCTCGGAACTTTCCTTGTCATTGCTCTTTTGGGATCAGGGCGTATCCGATGCATCCGAAAGGTCAGAACAGGGTGGAGTTGACTGGTCTTTTGAATATCGCATGGTACAGGATATCTCTGTTGAGGACGGAAGTCGGACTTCGAGCGGAAATGTATGCGGTAGTGGACATGGCGTCAGTCCAAAAGGACTTTGGGAGTTTGGAGTCCTCGAGCATGGAGTTGGCAAGGAGTGACAACGTCTGGTTCATGTGTTTGGCTAGTCCGTTTTGTTCCGGAGTGTATGGTGCGGAGGTTTCTAGGAGTGTACCTTTGCTTCGGAGTACATCTTTGAAGTTTTTGTTTGTGTACTCACTCCCCCCGTCGCTCTGAATAAATTGGACATGTAGGTCCGAGAAGCGTTCCGTTGTGATTTCCGTGCGGAGGAAGTTCTGAACGTCAGATTTCCAGCGGAGATAGGTGTCCCAGACATCACTCTTGTGTTTGAGGAAGTATATCCAAGGAAAGCAACTGTAATCGTTGACTATTAAGAGCCAGTATCTGTGTCCATCGCGGGATTGTGGAGTTATCAGACCTCTGACGTCGGTGTGTATCATTTGCAAGGGGGCAGAGGTGCGCGGATGTTCATGCAATTTGAAAGGGAGTTTCTTTTGTTTTCCCATGGTGCATGGTTCGCAGAACTCTGGCGCTCTGGTGAGTTTGTCAATGCCTTGGAGTTGGCCTTTTTGCACCATCGTTTGAATCTGTGGAAAGGAGATGTGTCCTAGTCGACGATGTAGGGTGTTTATGTCGACAGAGATGAGACTGGAATCCAGAGTGCACATTGGAGTTACCGCGGCGTGGTACAGTCTGTTCCTGTGGTGTCCGAGCATGATGGTGTGACGTCCTTTCCTTATGGAGCACGAGTCCGATGTTCCGGGAACGATGTACAGAGTCCTACTTTGGATAGTTTTGGGACGGAGATCAGTGATAGCGCAAATTCCGGTACATGTAACACGTCGCTGAGAGAAATCTCATAGTTGTGTTTGTTTATGTTTGAACGGAGGACTACTGTTCCTATTCCTACTGCTCGAACAGCGGAGTTGTCGCCGAATTGGACTGAACGTGTGGGGGAGAGTACGGAGTACGTTGAGAACCAACTTCGATGGGGTACCATGTGCGAGGTTGCTCCGGAGTCGATGATGATCGTTTCTTCCAGCACGTTTTTGGGATCGGACAAGACGTAGGCCTGAATGCGTTGATATAGGGCTCGGTCTACATGAGCACTAGTTACATTTGTTTTGTCTGGTGGGTCAGTATTCAGACTACGATCTCCTTCCGCTGAATTTGCCTTTTCCTTTTTGTACTTGTCTTTTAACTCCTGCGGCCACCACTTGGAGCTTCGGCATTCCTCTGTACTGTGTCCGCTAGTCTGGTGGTACTCGCAATGCTTCACACTTTTCTTCTTCCATTCTCCTTTGACATTGGTGGAGTGGGTGGAGTCGGATTTGGTGGAGAGCTTTAGTCTGGCATATTCAGAGAGAATGCAGATCTTGACGGAGTTGAAAGAAAGTTTGCTTTCGTCGATGGTGTTGATGATCGACGATGCGAAGGTGCTCCATTCCGGAGTTTTTGGGAGCGAGTGGAGGAGGATGAAGGCGAGGATTTTGGGGTTGATGACGTACTTCATTCCTGCTAGTCGAGTCTCCAGAGCGCGGATAGACGTGATGTGTTCGGAGATGTCGGATTTTCCATCCCACTCCGATGCGAATAACTGGCAATAGGAGTGGTAAGTGGAGAGGAGGTCCAACTTTTGATAGAGTTCTAAGAGCGTGTCATACAAGTCCTTGGCGGAGGTGTAGGACTCTGTCCAGAGGAGGATCACGTCACAGATATGATCTTGATGATACTGTGCACCTTTTCGTCCTGCTCGATCCACTTTCGGACCTCGTCTCCAGAGCTGATTGTGGCAGATGCAGAGCTTGGTTTGGCAGAGGCAGAGGTGGAGGTGCCAGTGGTTTGGCAGACGTCTGTACTGAGTACGACTCCGAGGACCTTTTCCCTGTGGAGTTTGGTGGAGATACGTAGTTTCCACACTTGGAAGTTTTCGGGTCTGAGTAGAGTGGGGCACTCGACGATCGAGGAGGTTTCAGAGGGCATCAGAGTTGTAGTCGGGATAGGATAGTGATTACGCTGTGTGAGCGGAGTTGTGTGAGGTCATGGAGTGTTATGCTAGTGTGCGCTAGCAGGGCTCATAACCTGTTAAAGTGCTAAATAGGGGCAGCAATGCCCAACTCAGAATGCGCTGCAAGTACTGAGCACAACTGAGGTGAGACGAAGGAGTTGGAAGGGTTAAATAGTGGCGAGGATACACGCTTGCTAAACTCTGGACAGGTCCGGAACAGGATAGGCGAAAATAGGCATGCTGCTTCGGAAAATAACAAAGAGCACAGCAGCGCATGTTCGGAGGGAGTAGGAGCGCCACCAAGTGATCAACATGAGGTAAGACTATACTATAATGGGTACGCGTAAGTCTGAAAGAGGTAGGATGAAAGGCGGGTGAAAAACGACCAGAGTTGGTCTCTGTACGAACTCTGGAGATGTCCGGAGTTATACTTTGACATTAAGACAGGTAGACAACTAATACTTGAATGGAAAATAGTGTGAACCGGGTGCCTCCTGAGGCTGAAAGAATGGGGGAGGTGGTTGTATGTACAAAAGAATAGATCATTCATTGAAGTTCAAAGGCTGTTCTCCAACTTGGCTTGATGAACTGGGCCTGTGCGAGTGAGTGTTGAGAAAGTGATATGTGCCCCAGTCATCAGGAGCATGTGGGGGTTGTGCTCCCTCGTCCTCGTAAACAGGAAATGTCGGTATGAGGTTCGCAAGATCAGGGTCGAGTTGAGGTAGTGGTGGTGTGTTTGTGATGGTGTCCAGGTGATGACGTGGAGGGGCCAGATGAACATTGTTTTGCTGAGGCTGTTTTCCGAGTGTGCGTTTCTTGATGAAAAGGGCAATGTAACGAGGGTTCCTGTGCAGGTGTTGGTTCGCCAGTTTGTCGAAAAACTCTTCTATCTGTGTGATGAGGTCATTGCAAGTCCTGGATCCAATCTTGATGGCCGTTTAAGTGTGCAGTCAGGGTTATGCTGTATGAACTGATTGATTCATTTCACAGACAGTTGCTGCCCACATAGTGCCTGCACCTTCAGAGCAAGTGTTCGTTTCGATACTGGCATTCCAATCAACCCCAACCACTTTGCCCAGCTCCACAGCACCTTCTCCTGAGTTGGCATGAGCAGCTGTTGATTATTGTGAGCTTGAAAACGGGGTTTGGTCTTTTCATGCAGTCGGCGGTAGACAGCATGATAAGAGGTCTTGATGCTGAGCTCGTGACAGGCAAGTGTGATTGATCCATACTTCTTCTCCTGGATGCCTTGAACTGCTTCCTGAATGACTGACTCCCTTGCTGCAGCCTGAAGACCCTCTTGTCGATATTGCGATGACCTTGCCATAGTGAGTGTGGTGTTTGATTAACTTGTATTGGGTATCATATCATATCGTATTGTGTAGTGGGATCGGACAGTGCACTAATCCGATGCCGGGATGGGTTGAGTTGGAGATTGAAATACATCATGCACATATCATGGCTGGTGCATGGCATTTTTGTGTGAATGATAACTAGCAACAACCTACTCAGACTTGCATGGAAATTAGATAGATTGACTACAGACAGTATTAGCTATATTTGCATGTGTTTTTGGAAGGATTCTGTGCCCTGAGTGGCCCAGGAAAAATCCAGAGATTCTCTGACATCCAAATTGAGGCCAGATTTTGGGACTGTCAATTTTTTGTAGCACTAAGATCTCACTTGATCCTTACAAAAATTAAGGGCCTCACTACTCCACCATCTACCTCCATCCTTGATTTTTCTTGGGGTACCCTTATCAGGTGGTACTGTGCTATTTCATGATTTTGCACTACTAGTACTCTTTGCATTACCCGTCCAACAATAGTAAGTGTAGGTCCTAATAAGCCCAGACTTGATGAAAATTTTCACAGTTAAGGTCACATGGCTTGTGACATGTCACATATTTTTACATACACTGCTGGTTGCTCATCCCATCAAATCCCTGCTGAGCGCCAACCCTCACTGAGTGATGGTGATGCTAAGGGTGAAATAGCCAAGTATGTCCTGTTCTACTACTACAACAATGAGGGTGGGTTGACATACCGTAGCTGATGACTATGCTAATGTGCACGCCATGCCCACCATGTAAGGGGACCGATAGGGTCCCTCTATTCTACTTAACTACTGACAGCACACACATGTAGTGTGCACTTATGTAATGGTTACTGTAGTTAGCCATTTGACACTTGATGTCAAATGGCTGTAGTATAAAGGGTGAGTAGATCTCACCCTTGTAGGATAATCTTCTTACCCTATATCCTATACCTGCTCATCATGTAATAAACATGGTTTGCACTAGTTGTGTGACAAGAGTGCCACAGGATACTAACCAAGGAGATAAACCCCTTACAACTTTTTTAGTGCCTCGTACAGCGATGAGCTGTACAATCACCTGCAGTATTATGAAGACGGTGGATGAAAAGCCACCTGACAACAATTGTCATCAACCCAATAAACCTCCTCTGACACCCCAAATTAACCTCCGGAAGGTTAAAAAGAAGATGAAGGCAAACAGGGACAACCCTAATGATAATTCCAGGGATGTCCCTTCCGGAACAGGGACAGTGCCTGGAGAATTCCAGGCATTGCAGACACTCAGCAGCATGACTGCTAATAATGAGCACATGAGCCCATTAACGTCAAACACTTTGCAGGTTCTTACTACAGAACCTGTGTCAACCATTTGAACGGAGAGTCCACTTGCTCAAGTGTACACCGAGGGAGTGTATACCACTTTCTGTGCACAGTCTGAGGGGGATCTCCCCCTCAATCTGTGTGTTGCTATGGCCACAGTAAATGATTTTCTTGATGGAATACATTAACAGTGGCTAAGCTGCTATCAGTGCAGCAAGGAAGGCCACATGGCTGACAAATGCTCCTTACCATGGTCTGATGCAAAGAAGGGGGGTCCAATCAGACCTTGTCTGTTTGCTGCAGATGTACAGAAAGATGAAAGTCCTCCTGAGGAGTGTGTTACTGTGGATGATGAACCCACAATAGAAGGAAATGTGGATGAGAATCCACAGGAGGAAGCAGATGGTGAGGGACTCAAGGATGTCCTTGATGAAGATGAAGACATCTTTGATGGCTACAAAGAAATCTCTGAATCCGGAGATGACAACAAGCCGGTTGCATACTTGGGTACTATGCAACCAGGAGAGAGAGATCTCTCTGAAGAAGAATATGAGGAGCACTGAATCCAGTGCTCCAGTATGAATGTTGAGGTGGGGGATACAAATATTGATATCCCATCAGACACCCCTACTAAAGGAATGATATAGGATGGCAAGTCCTAAAACGGTCCTCTGGTGCACAGTGCCAGGGAAAGGATAATTGCCAAGCGAAGAGACTCACTTGACTTGCAGAGTGCTTGGTGAAGGTATAGATGTAATCTCCTTGGAGATTAGATAGTGGGCAATAGAATGATATGAAAGAAGCAAAGATAAATGCTTATTGTAACTATAAATACATGAAACTATTTATATGTTTCAGGTACACATGGGAATTTCCTAATACAGCACAGTAACATGGGGCATGAGGCTGCCATGAGGCATCGGGCTATGTCAGGCTGTGTGCCATGAGGCACTAGGCTATGTCAAGCTGCACATAATTGATACTCAGCTGACACTGCCTCCCTATTGATCTGCACTGCCCTATTGCAAATACATTGCAATGCTGACAGATGCTATGCATAAGGCTATGCTGCTGACTGAGCAGCTTACCAATCCACTTATATAGCATGAGTTGTACTCATTAGTCATGAGTATTGCAGAACGTCTATGACTGATCCTGTCAGTTTGGGTCAATCCAAGTCAGTCTGCTATCTAGGTAATCCGGTTCCAGACTGTACAACTCTGGACTGTCTTATTCCAGACATCCATACTTCTGGACTACAATCTGGAGTACTGGAGTTCAGTCATTTTGACACTCCCCGTTGTTCAAGAGAATCATGACATATGGGAATAGGGTTTCAAGAACAACATGTCCCTGATCTTGGAGAATCGATCTTGAGTGAGATTCTTGGTGAATATATCAGCTTTCTGTTCTCCAGTGGCAATATAGAAGAGTTTAATTAAACCTTCTTGAATGGATTCCTGAATGAAATGATAGGGGATTGTGATATGCTTGGTCTGTTCTTCTTGTGCTGGGTTGGGGGCTAAGAACATAGCTCCTTCCACCTCTAGCAGAGGATACGGAGGCTGAGGTTCCTGAGGATAATGCTAAAGCTTCTCCCCCCATCATCCCCAGGCTTTCGGTTTGTCCTCCAACTGCAGAGCGTCGCCGGACGCCTGCCTCTGCTCCTTCATTGCCAGTTCGCTCACTTCGTCGTCACACCTGCTCCTGTTCAGATGGCTCTTCTTCGGGAGATCCCCCTTCGGTGAAGCATTTGAGGAAAGGCAAGGCATGTGATGTTTCAGACCGCATGAACCTCTGGCAATCTTTCTTACCTTTAGGCTCACATCCTCCTCTTCCATCTCTAGCCTCAGACCGAGCGCCCCCAGTGCCTTCTTCCTTGACTCTAACGGGCCCTGGCTTTCCTGGCCAGCTCTTATTGGTCCCAGTAGTGGCTCCAATGACTCCTTTTGCTCAGATCTCACTGGTCTCAGATCCCCCTGCTGATCAAGCTGCATATATGCACACAATTTTTGAGAAAGCGGCAAAATTCATAGATCTTTCCGATAGCTCCCAGGTTCTGGCTCTTCGTGATCTCCTTTCCAAAGCCTGCCCAGGTGTAGATTTTGCCGCTTGTTTCTCTTCTTTGCCCAGGGTTCCCCCTTTAGCATCTCCTGCTTTAGTCCAATTCTTTTTAGCCCCTCATAGGTCTCTCTCTTGTGTTTCAGTTGTAGCCTAGTCTTAGCCACTCTTCTTAGCTGCAGTGCCTGCCCCACCAGCTTCTGCTCTTCCGGCTCTTCACCTCCCTTTGCCATTTCATCCGTCTGCTTCTATTCATGCACACTTACCTCCAGGGCCTGCTATATTATCCTTTGCTATAGTAATTCGCCAACTTCCCCTCTCTGATGGTCAGTTGTCGGGTCACAAATTCACTTGTCCTGCCAAAATAGTTGATATCCTTGTGAGCAGCTGGAAAGTACATATTCCTCTTTCGGTGCTATCCTCCTATCCTTCTCACAAGGATCATTCCTACAGAGCTCCTTGAGATGATCATGATAAATTCTCCATCTTAGAGGGTGACTGGTTTGTGGCCTGGCTCTGTCTTGTAGATGCTATAGAGAGGCATCTTGCTTCCCACCACAGGGTGGAGATTGCCCACATTTGGCAAAAACATTTTCTTGGGATCTCCAAGTGTGAAGATTTTGTGGTGAACTTTCATTTGTTGGTCTATTACAACATCCATCTCTGCAAGGCTTATACCAACCTGGATTTTGTCTTTGATCCTTCTGTTTGGCAAAAAGACATTTGGGATCAGGTTCTCACAGCTGCTCGTGTGGCTGCAATTTCCACTCCTCCTCAGACTATGCTCCAAGCTTCTTGCATGTCTGCCCCTCGTTCCAGGGCAGCTAACAACTCAGATTCTTCTCGTGCCCCCACACCTGCCAGCTCCTCAGCTGGCAGTCATTTTTGTTGCATCTTCTGTGGTAATTCAGCCTGTTTTGGCCAGAAAATTTGCAACCTTGACAAAACTGCCTTCCTCTCTTTGGTCAACAGCTTCTGGCAAATAGCAAAAGGGGAGCAAGTCTGCTTCGCCTTTAATGGTTGTGGCTGCTCCATCACAGCCTGTCAGTGCCTTCATGCATGTTCCTGCTGCAGTGCTGAGCACTCTGCTCAGCTCTGTAGTACCTAGCACCCCTCCTAGGTTTCCGTTCTGGATAGTCATGCCATATCGCTGGCAGGCATAGGAATGGTTACTCTCAGAGGCTGGTGTTTTAGACTGTTTCCTAGACATTCCCTTAGCATTCCATTATGGTTGGTGGCTTGGTGTTCCAGACTCTTTTGTTCTTTCTTCCTCATTTTTACCTCGCAATCACTGTTCAGCTTATGATCATGCAGATTTCATTTCAGACTACATTCAATCTGAACTTGCTGTTGCTTGTTATTCTGGCCCTTTCTCTCCCCCCAAACTTGAATCTCTTATTGGTCCATTTCATTGTAGTCCTCTTAGGGTCATCCCCAAACCTGGCTCATCCAAATTTTGTCTCATTCAGGATCATTCCTTTCCTCGCGGTGATTTGTCTGTTCCTTCCATCAACTCCCTTATAGATACTTCCCACCTTTCAGTAGATTGGGCGACATTTAGTGATTGCTGGCTTCTTGTGGCTAAAGCACCTCCTGGTTCTCAGGCAGCTGTCTTCAATGTTGAAGCTGCTCATCACCGCTCTCCCCTGGCTCCAGAGGACCAGCATTTTGTTTGTGTTTTTGCAGATTTTGATGGCTCTCAGCAAATTTTTGTCGATCATTGCGCATCATTTGGCAGTGCATCTTCATCTTTCCTTTTTGAACATCCAGCCAATGGTATTGCAGCCATCTTCCACCATAAATGTGTTGATGATGACTTTGTCTTTTTCCGTTACCCCCTTGTAAGTTTTTGGCTCCTTTTGTCTTTAGTATCTCATCCTTTTAGGCCTCTTCCATGTTCTCTTACAATGAATCCTTGTTATACTCAGTCACTTCTAAATTGGGCTGGCCTTGGTTCCCATCAAAGTGCATCCCCTTTAACTCCTCCTTCCCATACCTTGGTTTCATCTGAGATCTCATTGAAAAATCAGTCTCTATTCCTCCTCATAAATGTGAAAAGTACTTGGCTCACATTCAGAATTGGTCTCTTGGCACCTCGGTTTCTCTTTGGGAGTGTCAAGGAGTCCTCAGTTCTCTCCAACACTGTACACTTGTGCTCTCAGATGGCCGCTCTCATTTACCATCACTTTATAAACTCATAGCTTCTTTCAAAAATTTGACCAATCCCTTTGTTTGGCACTCCCTTTCCCCTCAAGTTTTGCTTGACATTGCTTGGTGGCGTGATCGTCTTAGTAGTTCTTCATGCACCTGCAAGGTTTCTTCTCCTCCAGCTCCCCTTCCCCTCAAGATCTTTGTGGATGCTTCCATGTCTTTTGGTGTTGCTCTTTTGGTAGAAGACTGTTGGCTGGCTTGGCAGCTTCTTGATGGCTGGCATTCTGATGGTCGAGACATAGGTTGGGCAGAGATGGTTGCAATTGACTTGGGTCTCCACACCTTCATCCACAATGGTTATCATTTCTGCCATCTGTGTTTCCTCTCTGACAACCAGGGCGTTGTAGCAGCACTCTCGGCAGGTTGCTCTCATGGTTCTGCCCAGAATGCAATCATTCACAACATTGTTTCAAATTTTCATGACCATGACATTTGGCTTTCAGTTTCTTGGGTTGTGTCGGCAGATAATCTATCTGACAGTATCTCGTGCAGTCTATTCCCTTCCTCTCCTCGTTTTGCCAATCTCCCTACTCTTCCATCCTATTTATGAAAGCTGGTGACATTAGTTTAGCATTTCATTCTGTAGTTTTGGCACACTTTAATGTTATTTATTGACGTCTCATTTCTCGGGGCTACCTTCTGATGCCTTGTTTGCCCTTGTCTGCCACCTGTCCCTCTGCACCTTTCAGTTTTCTGCTCTCATCAATCACTTTGTCTCAAGTGGATCTCGCTCTCACCCATGCTTGGGCTAGCTCTACTTTATCCAAGTATGCAGGTGGCCTCAGCAAGTTCTTTAGTTTTTGTGAAGCAGAGAACATTCCTGACCCCTTCCGCCTTCCAGCCTCTGAAGACCTTCTCTGTGCATTTGCTGCAGCTTTCGCAGGCCACCTCAATCCTGGCACTATTTAGGGTTATCTTGCAGCAGTCCATGCTTGGCATATTGTCAATGGAAAACCTTGGCTTGCGGGTATTTGTCTTCATTATGTCCTACTGGGTGTTGCAAACTTGGCCCCCCCTTCTTCTCGCCGCCCCCCTCACCCTCCTGTTACATGCTCCATGCTTTTTCTCCTGGCTCAACACCTTGATTCATCATGCCCTTGTGATTGTTGCTGTCTTGCGGCTGCCTATATAGCCTTTTAGGCTCAGCTTTGTCTGGGTGAGATTCTCTCTCTTTGGGAATCTTCCTCTTGTTTGTCAAATGTGGTTCCCTGCTCACATCTTGCTCTGCCTTTCAATTCAAACAGTTCTCGCAAGTGCCATTTTCCATTCACTAAGGTTGCAAAGTATAAAGGCGAGGACATTGTTATCTGTCATCAAGGTGACTCCTCGGACCTGATCACTGCCCTTGAGTCTCACTTGGAGCTCAACGACCCACTGGAGGACCTTCCCCTATTTTCCTTTCATGATGGTTCTTATTGGTGCTCCCTCACGAAGAGAAGGTTCCTTCTGTGCTGCAATGAGGTGTGGTCTTCACAGGGTCTCCCTCATTTTTCGGGTCATTCTTTTCGTATCAGAGGCACTTCGGAGCTGCTGCTTTCAGGTGTTCCTCTGGATGTTGTCAAAGCCCTCGGTCGCTGGTCTTCAGATGCTTTCCTCCATTATTGGCGCTCTCTCGAATGCCTTGGTCCTTTACATACAGAGTTCCTGGCTTATATACCCTAGGCTTTTGGCTCACCTTTTCCGTTTGGGCAGGTGCGCTGGCATAGCTCCTGCGGCTTTACCTCTCCCTTGGGCTGGTTCGCCCTTTGCACGGCTTCTGTCCAGCACACCCAACCATGTTGAGTTGGCATTCCACATGAGAACGTCCACCTCACTTGGCCTCCCCCTTCATCCAGGAGGAGGGTGCACTCCACTCCTCGTGTAGCACCATTCTGAAGGAGGGCAAGCCTGAAAATTGCAAAGAAGTAACACAAAGTTGTCACTGCTGAGCATTAACAGCTTCGGCTGTCACTGTTCAACAGTGTCACCTCTTGGACCAGGCATAATATAGTTTTTTGGAATGTACATCTGGAATATGTGTATAAATCACTTGTTTCCTCCAACACTGGCATTGCACTTGCATTCAATGTACTAAGTGAATATTACAGTATTAATACAGTGACTGCACAGCGGAAAGCTAGTACAAGTAAGGTTAGGACAGAGGAGTGGTACCATACCAATCCAGCAGCATTATGATTGTCGTATGTGGTGCATTTGATGGCTCCAATCATGGAGTGGCAGCTTAATCATTGAATTAAGCAATTATTTGTTTGTGTTTGCACTATGTGGCACACAAGCTGTCACATGATTGCTTATCTAATCCATTGATTCAATTGCCCGCATCAAGCTCAACCCCTCACTTGCATCCTGTACTGTACCACAAAGACCAGCTGCCTCAACTTTCAATACATATTTCTGACAGAGGCTCAGAATTAACGTAAGTAATCAGTTCCATTTCCATAGGCACTACTTTAATATCTACAGTCTTGTCACTTTACTTCATGTCATCCACTGCGAGAGCAAGACTGGCTGATGGTCAGGAGAGTCGTTCTCAGTGTAAGTCATTACATTTAGTGCATATATGCTATCTGCTTGTACCCATAGTGCCATTCCTGACGAAGCTGACCACCGCAGTGAGGAGAGGAGCAGAATTAGTTGAGATGGTCATACAGGGTAAGTCATCCTGCATATATGCTACCCCATACCCATCCTTAGTGCCATGCTAGGAAAGGCTGACGACTAGTACACTACCACATCCCACACCTTGACAACAGAGATCTGGCACAGTGGCTGCCCACCACCACTAGGGTCTGATGGCATGCCAGCCATAATGGTATGGCCATGTGCCACAGGACATGTGGCTGGTGCACCTCATCATTTCCCTGCAACGATGCAGCAGCAAGAGCTGCACCATGGCATAACCCCCACCCCCACAGTGATGACGACATGTGCAAGGGCTGTGTGACAGTGTGCCCTCCTCACAATGGCAATGACGATGACACAGGCAAGAACTGCGCATCAACACTACCTCAATGACGATGATATAGGCTAAGGCTGTGTGATGGCATGCCCCACCATCACAACAACGACAACATGGGTGAGGGCCACGCATCGTCACCACCTTCCCCCAACCTGACGGTACACTATCGCCACTCCCACGACGACGTAGGCAAGGCCACATGATGGTCACCACCATGGTGAAGCAGAGGAAGGGGGTGCAATATGACGGCAACACAATGACATGGCCCCACCCCCATGATGATGGTGACACAGGCATGTGTTGCCACCTGTGACAACACGATGGCAAGGGTGGCATGGCGTAACTGCAACCTCCACAATGATGGTAACATGGGCAGGGGCAGCATGGTCACCACCAAGACAAGGAGCATGGGGGGGAGGCACAACCGCTTGATGACGAACATGGCAAGGGCAGCGCGATGGAACCCCACCGCCACAGAACATGTGGTCAGTGTGCTACCACTATCATACAATTGCGATGCCCATGCAATGGTGTCCCCCCCTCACCACCACCCTCATGACAACAGCACAGGCAGGGCTGCACGACAGCATGCCACCACCAAGACAACAACAATGCAGGCGAGGGGGGCACAAGGGCCTACCCACCATAACTGTGCGATGGAAGTGCACTGCTACCATGTGAGAGGGACAAGGACTGCATCACTTCTGCTGCTACCACATCAGCAAATCACTAATTTTGGGACAGTATTTTATAATTATTACATTATGGCAATTTGACAACCAGTGACAGTATGTTACATCATTGCATGCCAACAGAGTCACAGAGTCACATAGTTACAGGTAAGGTACAGCCGCATCACAGTGTCACAAGGTGTGACATCACATCACAGCACCACCTGCTGACAGCACTATCAGGTTTGACAGCGCTACAGGTAACTAGGATACATAGCTAATACAACTGTAGAATAGTTACAGTAGGGTACAGTGATGTCACAGCGTCACAAGGTGTGACATCACATCACAGTGCCATCCGCCAACAGTGCTACTGGGTTTGACAGCGCTACAGAGTAACTAGGTAATACATCAATAGAATAGTTACAGTAGCTACAGTTGTCACAGTGTCATAAGATGTCACATCACATCACAGTGCCACTGGTTGACAGCGCTACTGAGTTCAAGAGCGCTACAGGGCTCGACAGTGCTACAGGGTACATACAGTAACTAGGGTACATAGCTAATGTAAGGTAGTAATAGATTCGTAATAGAGGTAGACTTAGAGATTTTGCACAAACGAATCATGTGACATTTATTAGGATTTGTTCCACTTACATACTATGTTACCATTACTACACACCCACTTGCTACTCCCAACTTCCCTCAGCACCATTTAGCTGTCGCCTCCTGCCTTCATGCTCCACCGTCCCCCACGCCATCAACCGGCGCTACCCATCACCTCACCTTCTGCACTCCAAATAGCTCCATGTGCACCACCTCACTCTTGTGCACACCCGCTGCTACCATCAGCAGGGGGGCGACGGCGTATCCGCCACCACCACTACACAACCACAACGACGATGAGGGCAGGGGTATGCAACAGCGCACCAACCAACAGCGCCAACAACAACTCAGCGTGCATACCCCACCGGGGCGGTGTTAAAGTATCTAAATAAAGGGCGACAATGCCCAACTCAGAATATGCCACAAGTACTGAGCACAACTAGTATTCACCTAAATAAAGGGTGACAATGCCCAACTAAGGTAAAGTAAATACAAGATACTAAGAGTCAAGTAATGTCTCACCTCAGAATGTACCACAAGTACTGAGCACAACTGAGGTGAGACGAAGAAGTTGGAAGGGTTAAATAGTGGTGAGGATACACGCTCGCTAAACTCTAAACAAGTCCAGAACAGGATAGGTGAAAATAGGCACGCTGCTTTGGGAAATTACAAAGAGTGCAGCAGCACGTGTTCAGAGGGAGTAGGAGCGCCACCAAGTGATTGACACAAGGTAAGACTATACTATAATAGGTACGCGTAAGTCCGAAAGAAGTAGGATGAAAAACGGGCAAGAAACGACTGGAGTTATACTTTGACACTCCCACTTGAGTGCAGCCACAGGCCCATAGCCCTTACGAATTTCCAATGTTGTTCGCGAGGTAGGGGTTTTGTGAGAATATCAGCTACCATATCTCTGGTGGGGACATACTGGACCACAGCCTCCCCCTTTCCAACCAAGTCGTCCTGAACAAAGTAGTACTTCCATTGGATGTGCTTTGTTCGAGCACAGAATTGTGGATCCCGGAATAGGATGATAGTGGCTTGAAGTGTGGTTGGTCCAGTTTGTGGATGTCCGATCTCCTCAAAGAAAGTCCGAAGCCATGTGAGGTGTTGTCCGGCATTGCTAAGTCCAATGTACTCTGATTTGGTGGAAGACAGGGCAACCATGCTTTGCAGTTTGCTGGACCAAGAGATGGCACCGCAATTACTGATAAAGACGTATCTGGAAACCGATCTGGAGTTATCCGGGTCTTGCGACCATCCGGCATCTGAGAAGCTGTGAAAATCCATGTCCAATGACACTTTGTTACCGTTGAACCAGAGTTCCATGTCTGGGGTGCCTTGGAGGTAGCAAAGTACGCGTTTTGTGGCGTTCCAATGGCACCTTTTGGGAGTGGAGCTGAAACGACTGAGAGTTTTGATGGAGTATGCGAGGTCCGGTCATGTTCCCATCATGAGGTACATAAGTGAGCCTATGACTGTTAGGTATGACACCTTAGTTCCATTTATGATCATCTCCGATACTATGGAGTTATCCTCTGGATCGTTTGCGGACAACAACAGGCTGTGAAGCATGGGTAATTGGCATGGAGTGGAGTTCGCCATTCTGGTACACTGGAGAACAGTTTGTGTGTACTGAGTTTGTGATAAGGATATAGTGTGGAGCTTTTGGTTGCATCGGACTTCAACTCCTAGGATGAACTTTGCTTCTCCGAGGTCGTGCATCTTAAAAGTGGATGATAATGATGATTTTACGGAGTTCATGAAACTCCGTGTGCTGGCAGCGAGGAGTAGGTCGTTGACATATACTATGAGAAAACAGACCTGGTTTTGTTTTTGGAGGACATAGAGACATGTCTCCGCGTTTAGCTTTGTGAAGCTGAGTTCTCCTAACCTTTTGTCCAGGGTCTTGTTCCATGTCCAACCTGCCTGTTTGAGTCCATACAATGACCTCTGAAGTCGCCAACAATATCCGGGTTGAATGGGTACTCCCTCCGGAGGAAGGAGATACAGCTCTTCTTCCAGTTCTCTGTTCAGGTATGTGGTAGAGACATCCATTTGGTCCAACTCCAGATTGTATTTTGCTGCCAGGGCCATGATGGTTCATACGGAGTTGAGGTTTGCAACTAGAGCGAATACCTCTTTGTAATCTACGCCTTCCTTTTGGGTGAAGCCCTGTGCAACGATCTGGACCTTGTATCAGTCCAAGTCTCTGTTCTCATTGTGTTTGATTCAGAAAACAGGTTTGGATGTGATTGGAGTTACTCCAGTGGGGAGTGGGACTGTCTCATATACATGGTTGGCATTGAGGCTGAGGAGCTCTTCCTCCACCATGGATTTCCATTTGTCTGCATCCAGACGTTGGTAGGCTTCTTTTATGGTCTTTGAGAGGTTTTCTTCCATAGGTCTCTGGGCAATTCCAGCAAAGATGTGATCGTGAAGTTGATTGGAGCTGTAGAAGGCTCTGGGCACATTGGGAGTTTCATCAGAGGTTTCTTCATCGGATTCCGTAGGTTCCAGAGTGTCTTGGATCTCAGCTTCTTCAGCGGAGTCTTCATGGCCCCCCCATTTCCGTTGTACTTCCTTGTCTAAGGTGCATTGGTAGTCCTGGTTTCTGTTTGCAGGTTTTCATGCACAGCTTCCCCTGTGAACTCCTCTGACCATCTGTGCAGGAGGATGTACCGGAGTTTGTGACGGAGTTGGTGTAGAAGTTGGAGGTTGGAGGTGGAGTTGGCTGAGCTTGTCCACTAGGTTGAGAACTTCATCTGGGTCGTGAATGTCTCCCACTAAAGCTGAAGGGAGTGTTGTGGCTTGCTTGTCGTCCTCCTCATCTGGAGTTGATTCAGATGTCCGTACTGGATGGATGTTGAGTCCCTCCCACTGATCCTCGGATGCACAAATCCAAGGAGTGGCTTCGGAGTCAGAGATGGTATTGGTCTTGTCGAAGGTGACATGTCGACTAGAGATGATGGTCCAGCACTCCAAGTCTAGGAGTTTGTATGCTACTTTTGTCCATGGGCTCAGAATTTTCCTTTTCGCTGTTCTTTTGGGATTAAAGTGTATCCGATACACCCAAAGGGCCAGAATAGAGTGGAGTCGACCGGTCGCTTGAATATTGTGTGGTATGGTGTATCTCCGTTTAGGGTGGAGGTTGGACTCCAGGCAGAGATGTACGCAGCAGTGGACATGGCATCTGTCCAAAAGGATTTTGGGAGTGGTATGGTGTATCTCTGTTTAGGGTGGAGGTCGGACTCCAGGCAGAGATGTACGCAGCAGTGGACATGGCATCTGTTCAAAAGGATTTTGGGAGTTTGGAGTCCTCGAGCATGGAGTTGGCGAGAAGTGACAATGTTTGGTTCATGCGTTCGGCCAGTCCATTTTGTTCTGGAGTGTATGGTGCAGAGGTTTCTAAGAATGTACCTTTGCTCCTGAGTACATCTTTGAATTCTTTGTTTGTGTACTCGCTCCCCCTGTCGCTCCAGATAAACTGGACATGTAGGTCTGAAAAGCATTCCGTGGTGATTTCCGTGCAAAGAAAGTTTTGGACATCGGATTTCCAGCGGAGGTAGGTGTCCCGGACATCGCTCTTGTGCTTAAGGAAGTATATCCAAGGGAAGTGACTGTAATCGTCGACTATTAGGAGCCAATATCTGTGCCCTTCACAGGATTGCGGAGTTATCGGATCTCCAACGTTGGTGTGTACCATTTGCAGAAGAGCGGAGGTGCGCGGATGTTCATGCAATTTAAAAGGGAGTTTCTTTTGTTTTCCTGTGGTGCATGGTTTGCAGAACTTTGGTGCTCTGGTGAGTTTGTTGATGCCTTGGAGTTGGCCTTTTCGCACCATCGTTTGAATCTGTGGGAAGGAGATGTGTCCTAGTTGGCAATGCAAGGTGTTTATGTCAACGGAGATGAGACTAGAGTCCAGAGCACGCATTGGAGCTACAGCGGCGTGATATAGTCTGTTTCTGTGATGTCTGAGCATGATGGTGTGACATCCTTTTCTTACGGAGCAGGAGTCCAATGTTCCAGGGAACGATGTGCAGAATCCTACTTTGGATAATTTTGGAACGGAGATTAGTGATAGCGCAAACTCCGGTACATGTAACACGTCACTGAGGGTGATCTTGTAGTTTTGTTTGTTTATGTTTAAACGGAGGATGACTGTTCCTTTTCCAATTGCTTGAACAACGGAGTTGTCGCTGAATTGGACCGAACATGCGGGAGAGAGTATGGAGTACGTTGAGAACCAACTTCGATGGGGTACCATGTGCGAGGTCGCTCCGGAGTCAATGATGATTGTTTCTTCTGGCGCGTTTTTGGGATCAGACGAGACATAGGCCTGAATGCATTGGTATAAGGCTCAGTCTACATGAGCACTAGTTACATTCGTTTTGTCCGGCAGATCAGTATTTGGACTACGATCTCCTTCTGCTGAGTTTGCCTTCTCCTTTTTGTACTTGTCTTTTAACTCCTGTGGCCACCACTTAGAGCTCTGGCATTCCTCCGTACTGTGTCCACTAGTTTGGTGGTACTCGCAATGCTTTGTGCTTTTCTTCTTCCGTTCTCCTTTAACGTTAGCGGAGTGGGCAGAGTCGGATTTGACGGAGAGCTTTAGTCTGGTGTTTTCGGAGAGAATACGGGTTTCAACGGAGTTAAAAGTGAGCTTGCTTTTGTCAATGGTGTTGATGACTGATGACGTGAAGATGCTTCACTCTGGAGTTTTGGGGAGCAAGTGGAGAAGGATGAACGCAAGGATTTTGGGATCGACAATGTGCTTCATTCCCACTAGTCGAGTCTCAAGTGTATGAATAGATGCGATGTGCTTGGAGATGTCAGATTTTCTGTCCCATTCCGATGCGAACAGTTGGCAATAGGAGTGGTAGGCGAAGGGGAGGTCCGACTTCTGGTAGAGTTCTAGGAGTGCATCGTATAAGTCTTTGGCGGAGGTATAGGACTCTGTTCGGAGGAGAATTGCATCGCAGATGTGATCCTGGATAATACCATGTGCCTTTTCATCTCGCTCAGTCCACTTTTGGACTTCATCTCCTGAGCTAATCGTGGTGGAGGCGGAGCTTGTGGGTTTTGCGGAGATGGAGGCACCAGCAGTTGGGCAGACATCTGTGCCAAGTACGACTCCAAGGACCTTTTCTCTGCAGAGTTTGGCAGAGATGCATAGTTTCCACACTTGGAAATTTTCGGGTCTGAGTAGAGTGGGGCATTCCATGATCGAGGAGTTTTCGGAGGGCATTGGAGATGCAGTAACGATTATGCTGTGTAAGCAGAGTTGTGCGAGGTCACAGAGTTTGTGCTAGTGTGTGCTAGCAGAGCTCATAACCTGTTAAAGTATCTAAATAAAGGGTGACAATGCCCAACTCAGAATGTGCCACAAGTACTGAGCACAACTAGTATTCACCTAAATAAAGGGCGACAATACCCAAGTAAGGTAAAGTAAATACAAGGTACTAAGAGTCAAGTAATGTCTCACCTCAGAATGTGCCACAAGTACTGAGCACAACTGAGGTGAGACGAAGAAGTTGGAAGGGTTAAATAGTGGTGAGGATACGCGCTTGCTAAACTCTGGACAAGTCCGGAACAGGATAGGTGAAAATAGGCACACTGCTTTGGGAAATAACAAAGAGTGCAGCAGCGTGTGTTCGGAGGGAGTAGGAGCGCCACCAAGTGATTGACACGAGGTAAGACTATACTATAATAGGTACGCGTAAGTCCGAAAGAAGTAGGATGAAAGACGGGCAAGAAACGACCGGAGTTGGTCTCTGTGCAAACTCCGGAGATGTCCGGAGTTATACTTTGACAGGCAGGGATGAGGCTGAGCGGGCACAACTGTGCACCCACTGCTACTGCCACCACCATCCACTGCCACTGACAACAACGATGAGGGTGAGGGTATGCAACGGCGCACCCACTACCACTGCACCAATGACAGCTCCATGACTACCCCATCAGGTCGACGCTGAGGGAGGCACAACTGCCACCACCACGTGACCATGATGACAACGACGAGGGCAAGGGTACACAACAGCGCACCCTCCACCACTGTGCCAACGATGACATGGCGCATGCCTACCCCATCAGGACGGGCTAATGGAGCACAACAGCACACCCACCACTACCAGAGCCCATGTAGTCACATTTTCCATCAGACATGGCTGGCCCTCCCTGACAATTTCACAATTGAGATGGCCAGCCCGCTGCAGGCCCACCAATCAATTATGGCAGGGATTCTTACATACATGTGGGCCCACCTGTGATATATGCAGAATCTGATGGGTAGGCCCTCTGAACTCTCACAGATTGAAGCGGCAGGCTCATGAGGCATGGGGAGGTTGCGGGTGTGGGTAGGGGGACTGCCCACCTAGTGAAGGACATGGGTATGGGTTACCCATGGCGGGTCATGGGTACGGGTACTGATGGGTATGGGTACAGGTTGGGGCCAGCCAACCCGCCAACCCACCATACCCATACCCGTGACCCGTGGCATACCCATACCATTTTTGGACAACATGTATGACTTTTGGAGAACGCACACGACAGAACTGTACAGTACCACAGAACCTTATTTCGACAAGTACATTTATAGAAAAAATGTCAAGATCCAGCCCTTGCAGATCTCCACTCTTCCACCATGAACTCAAAACAGGTTTCACATCCCACGAAGAAGGCCCAGGCACTCATGGCAACCAATGAAACCCCAATGAGGTCCATTGGACCCAAGGAACCTGTCAAAGGTGAAGTAATTCCTTAGTCGTGAACCATGTACTCACCGCAACATAATCCCACA
>JBBPUG010000431.1:0-23371 GCA_038094535.1 Tubosaeta aff. alveolata
GAATACAACAAACCAGACAAGTGGGCCGGGTGCGACCTCCAAAAGACCATCCTGACCCAGGACGCCGTCGACGCGTCGGACACGGACCGGACGGTGCATCTCTCCGAGGGCGACGTGCACCTGCCTGCCCATCTCAGCTTTGGCATCGAGGGCGGGGAAGAGAAGAAGCTGCTCTTCGAGGTCTTGCCCAACCTAGCCGTCGAGCGGGGCGTGTCCACCTTTGACGAGGATACCGTCGCGCGCACGCAGGCAGCCATGAAGGAGGAGGTCCACAAGGCCAACATGTTTGCCCGGCTGGTGGATCTCCGCAACGCCAACGCAAAAGGCCTTGCTTATGATAACCGCAGACGCATCATTGCGGCGTTTTCAACACCGGAGCAACCAAACGACACGGGTAGACCAGAGGTTCAGGGTATGGTTCTGAGCTTAGTATCCCATCTCAACGTTGACTTACTTGCCCGACAGCCGCGCTGCTGACATTCCGGATCCGTAATTTGTGGTCTCACCTGCTCAAGTTCCGCAAGGACGTAGCGAACCGGAGAGCCTTGCGCCAACTCATCCATGACCGAGCCAGGGTTCTCCGGTATCTTAGACGCCTAGACCGGGATCGTTACGAAGCAATTCTTCCACGATTAGGTCTAGACAAGGACAGTGTCGAAGGAGAGTTGGTGATCTAGATTTTTAGCAATAACACACTCTCGCTCAATGGTTCTCCTACGCATCAAAAATTCAACCACCATTATATGCATGCTAATATTATGAACTCGTAACATAACAATAAGCTGCGTGTCCAAAAAATGGAACTGCAAGCAGCATTACTCTGGTTAGAAAAAGTAATCATCATAGAACTCGTCTTCGAACTCCTCATCTGAACATGCCGCACACCATGAGCCAACACCACGCCTCTCGCCCGGACCAGGAATATCGGCAGGTCTCGGCCTGGTAAGGGTAATTTTCAGACAAGGCAGGCGTAAATGGCGACCTTGAGGAGCCTCGTAGTCTTTATAATAGTCTCGGTTCTCTTGCGGCTCCAAGATAGTATGCCTGCCAAGAAGAGGCTCAAACTTCAAATGCATACTAGAACAACGTCAACTTACACTACGCTCAGATGACTCTTCATCTGAGGAAGCTCCATGCCCTCTGGTTCTTTCGGAAGGTCGAGACAATGTGCACAAAGCCAGACCAGTTCCTGCGGAGGATCTAATATGTCGTCCACCAGGCCTTGTAACATAAGGACCGAAAGAAGACCTTGATTGGCCTTGTATTCTTCATCAACGTTCACTATATTCGACCGCAGCTCGTTCCTAATCAGTTCCCATTCGACGTTTGTCTTGCCCTGATGGGCACGACAATTGTGAGTGACCTAACCCGGCGTCAGTATAAGATCAGCAGCGTTCAAATAGAGCTTACTGCTCCGCGCCAATCAAATACCGATGCTTCAGCTTCGTCCCACACCTCGTGTGACCATACGAGACACTCAAGACAAGCCAACTGAACATCTAGCTCGTCCATCTCAGTGACCGTCGTTGTGCCGGGATCCATGCCACATGCCGCGATGACGTTCGCAGCCATCTTGCCGGCCTTCTCATCTACCTGGAGAAGATGCTCGTTCCACTGAGTACGATTGCCCATCGGGTACTGCTTGGTGGGATCCCCGTTAAGAGTATCCCAATTGAATCCATGTTGCTTCGTCAGGCAATGATGTCCCATGACCTTGGGAAAGAACAAGGGAATTGCCTTCGAGCGGGAACGGCGAAAACTGAAGCTCCAGGGATCAAAAAAGTCATCTTCTGACCAGCCAGAGTCGGTGTCAGAACCGAAATCAGGACCACAGAGATCGTGTGAGATACCAAACCGAGGACCGCAACTCTTGCAACTGAAGACCGTAGTGGCCAACGAAAGTTCTTGGATGATCTGAGAGTCGTTGGGAATGGGAGGCTCAACAGCCTTAGCCTTCCCTTTGCCCGCGTTGGCAGATGAACTTGCCGAATTTACCGTTGATGTGGAAGCTGCGGTTTCGTCCTGATGAGACTGGTGGGGATACAGTGTATCTTTAACCTTTTGAACGATCAATCCCAGAATTCGGGTACGCCATTCGTCGACGAGCTCATCTAGCTTCTCCACAATCGGGGCATACGTACCCTCAGTTACTTCGGTCTCTGTGGGGAATTCAAGAATTTCCGCAACCTCAGGCATGGCACAAAAGTCCATGGGCTCGGGCATGACATCCGTTAGGGGAAGATGTGAAATCTTGTAGGCACGTAGTATTGATACTGCGATTTTCTTGCGCGAGATCACCAGTTCCTTGCGTTCGCGCTCGAGGCGTTGATTTTTCATCTGCCCCATGTAAGTGACCATCTCGGCCTGAATGTTGGACCAAACTGGAACGAATGAGATGGACTGTGCAAGCTTGCGCAAGAAACGACCTACTACGAGGTGTCAAGCGAATCGGTTGCTTGACAAGTCTATGATGAGACAAATCGTCACGAGGAGGAATATGCCCGATCTCAGACCCCCAACCAAGTTCGGTTAACTTTTGGATAATCCTACGTAGCCCGTTAAGCTCGCTCTTCTCAGACTGAAAGGAATAACTTACGCCTCTTTTCTTTCGCGCCGGAGATCGTCAAGTTGCCCCGAGCGATCTTTAGCCTGATCAGTAGCCCAGGCTTCGAGCAAGACACCATGCTATTAGACGTTAATGGTAATCTCGCAAAAGATGCACAGGACTTTGCATTACTTTTTCCATCTCCATGACCAAAGCTTGACGTTCCTTGATAAATTTATCACGCTCCTCAGGGTCACGGAAGGATGCCCTCTTCGATTGAAACTCCTCTATGTCCTTGTCATAGAAGGACGGTCGTCCTCGTTCTGACGAGGATTGATGAGCACAATGAAACAAAATATCGCTGTTACTCACTGCCGTATTTACTAGGAACGCATTTATATATAGACTCGCCGATAATGAGCGGGTAATCTTCCATCATGCTGTGCCACAGACATACATATAATGCGAGAACAAAAGACATGGCACGCACCACACTTTGGCGCATTTAGCACAGATACGCCGTCCAATTCGCCAGTCGACTGACCGAATGTTCGGAGATGAACATTCCTAGAACGTTGTCAATAGCTGACGCTGATGTAGAAGGGTGGATCTAACATGGCAATGTGTATCAAAGACAAGGTTTGCAAATTGAGGTTCACTCATATAGGGAGGGCAGTCGGGCAAGTTAGGCACGTTTTTACGTGCGGCTATCCAAATCGATACGGATGAACGATGCATGAGCATCCGCCTAAATTGCTTAGTGGTGCGCGCAAGACGCAGCACATCCAGTGGCATGAGGTGTCCAAGTATCTAATTACGAATGTAGTCTGAGGTACACTTGGTTAAGAACAACTCAGGGGCATACCTCAAATAATATATCCATGGGCATCTCCATGAGGCCGGCAAGTCTGCCGGTGACTCGACTCCATTTCGGCCTCTTGGCTTTGAGTCGATCGGTCTGAGAGGTTTCACCTTCATCGGGCTTGGCTGAGATACGCTTCCTCTTCCCCGAGGTTGCCTTGGAAGCTTCGGCGGCGACCTTGGTTCTCTTGATGTTATCGTTTGGGGCTTGTGCGGACGCGGGAGTTTCAGAATGGACCCGTTTCCTAGGAGCCATCAGAACCTGCGACAATATCGCGCGAATTCAAGCTGTAATGTGATGGTGGTAGGGAGTAAGGAAGCGTCCGAGCGGAATTCGATTTCCACTAGGACCCCCTCCACTGAGACCCCCGGCAATTGCCGTCTCGAACGCGTCCCCACGTGCCACGGACACAACTTTGAGTGCATTAACCAGCACGAGTGGAGCTCATCGACAATGGCGACGATGAACATACAACAGTTGTTGCTAGACACGCTCACACCAGATGCAAATATTAGGATTGCAGCGGAGCTCAAGCTCTCAGAGGTACTTCAACACCCAGGCGAGTCGTTTCGTCGCGACTAGTACAACGTGGCGTCGCCATCTGACCGTATCTTAACGCGTTTTAGAGGCGGGTTTAGCGCTGTCTCAGCTTGCACTCGCCCAAAACGTGGACGTTTCTCTTCGACAGATAAGCTCTTTATGCCTCTCTGTTCCCGAGATCGCGCCTGATAGTCGCGCGTTTTATACTCTGCCAGCATCATCCTCAGAAAATATGTGACAGAGAGATGGTCCGTTTACTTTCCCCAATTCAAGGGAAACGCTCCTTCCGTCGAGGTGAATACGTTCTCCCTTTGCCTGTGCTTTATTAACAACCCCACAGACAAAGACGCAAATCCGTCAAGCCGTCCTCAACGGGCTTTCTGATCCAGATCGTAAAATAAGATCACTGAGCGTTCGTACTCGCGCTGCTTCGTTGGCCTTCAGATCTGACCCACGATCTAGGCACACGTGCTCTCATCGATTGCTTCTTGTGATTGGCCAGATGAATATCCGGACCTGCTCACTGCTCTTATTGAATTGATCTCGTCGGGTTCTCCCAACTCCGTTCATGGTGCGATGCAGGTATTGACCGAGTTCATCAAGTCGGATCTTACAGAAGACCAAATTCTACCTGTCCTTCGTCAATTATTACCAGTACTCCTCTCTATCCTGAATGATGTACAGGTAACGCGTCTCTCTGTTCTGCATATGTATTATTCAAGACTCCCTTAAGAACCACAGCCCCTTGACCCGTTCACGGACAGTGTCCGTTTTCTCTCAGTGTGTTACCGCGCTCTATATGGTGAAGGAGCAACACCCACAAGCTGTAAAGGAGGCTACAGAAAACATCCTTCCAGTTTGGCTCGACACGTTCAAGGAAATTCTTGGGCATCCCCTCGTAGATACATTGAATCAGCCCACTTGGGATGGTTTGGCTGTTAGAATTCAGATTTTGAAAGTGGGCATGCAGACGAGGATGAGAACGCGTAGTTGCTAACATCTCTTTTGATTCATAGACTTTGGACATCATCAATACCGCATTCCCCCGCGGGCTAAGGGCCTATGTTGAGTCGATCTTAGACTCCTCGCTCTTCTACCTTCAAAACGTGTTCCCCGCCTATGAAATGTACTACATCCACGCGAGCGAATCGGTACCTGGGTCGACTGAAGATGAGGCCGTTGAACTTCCCCATCTTATCTGCCCTTTGTTTGATCTCGTCTCCAATCTTGTGCGCGGAGGGAGGGCGAAACAGTGGCTTGACCCTTCAAATCAACGTCGTACTCTCACCAACCTGGTTGGTGCGATTTTTCAATACGCTCAAATGACCGTGGAGGATGTGGGTGTTCTTTAACTTCTGCGATGTGCGACAAGTGCTCATGGAACTCGTACAGGAAGAGACTTGGGCAACCAATGCAAATGCTTTTGTTGCTCAAGAAGATGATGATACGGAAGCTTATGGTGTTCGAGTCGCGGGATTTGCGCTGTTGAACGTACGCGACCACACTTGTCTTCGCTGGACTGATGCAATAACCAATCCTTAGACTATCCTGAGCCGCACCCCGGCGGAGGTCTGCGGCACTTTCCAGGAAATTCTGCAGAAAATCAGTCAAATCACCAGGGAATCAGGCTTACAGTCCTGGCTAGTCCACTTATTCGTCTTTGCTCTATAAACTCATTCATAAGGATAGGTGGAAGCCATTGGAAGCCGCTCTCGCTGCCATTGGTTCTCAATCGGAGGACGTTCTCGAATGTATCGAGGGGGAACAGGAATCTGGGCGTCAAAGCCCCCTCGATATCGAGCAGTTGCTTGCCAGCGACATACCTTCCCTCCTTAACCAAACAGGTTAGTAATGTGCGCTTATCTTATGCTCGACTCATGTTGCCTTCAAGAGTCCCCGTTCTTGCAAGGAAGAGGGTTCGTTTTTGCTAGTCAGTTCGCCAAGCTGCTCCCCCTTCAGATGGCTGGGCAATACCTTGAGGTAGCGATGCAAGTAATTGAATCAAGTTCTTCTAGTATTCCCGTCAAGATTTCCGCTGTGAAAGCAATACATAAGTACATCAAGTTCTGTTTGCGGTCGACCATCAGATTCACTTAAATATTTACAGTTTCTGCCAGGGAGCCGAGGATTCCGCTCTGAAACCCTATGTGGCCAGGATCGCCCAGGATCTTGGGCCTTTCCTATTATTGACTACGGAAGATACCCTCTCCTTGGTTTTGAGTACAATGTCGGTAGTGCTTGATGTCGACAAGGCATCATGGCTTACGACTGACTTGGCGAACTCGCTTGTACTTGCAACGTTGGAGGTATGGACAAAGAACAACAAGGGTGCGTCCAAACTTAGTGAGAAATGGCGCATATAACTATGACACCACTTAGACCCCATCTTCCTTTCAATTTTTACTGATATCCTCGCCTCGCTTGCGAAGTCGTCTGCACCCGGTATTTATGAGACCGTCGTCAAACAAGCTTTACCAACTCTTTGCACCGCGATTACCACGGCAAAACGTGAGGAGACCTGGGTTGCTGGCTCAGCCATTGATCTTGTTTCGAGTCTTATTCGAGGAGCACCTGAAAGCGGCCTCGGGGCTGGCTTCTTCGCACTTCTTGCTCCAAATCTCTTCTGTTGTCTCAATGATGCAGAGGACAGAGACGTGTTGCAGGTGTGTGACTTTTGACACCACCGAACAACAACTTATCTGCCGTCTGCGCCAGAACGGCGTTGTCTGTCTCACGCTGGTCGTTCGGAGAGATAGTGCTCAAATTTTATCGTGGCACGATCCCTCTGGACAGTCTGGCCTTGGACATGTGCTAAAACTGATTGCTAAGCTCCTTAGAAATGAGGACGAGTCGGGTGGTCTGGTTATCGGTGACCTGATCATCCATGTTTTACGTCGAGCAGTCGATTCTGTGCTTCCCGTGCTTCCCGAACTCCTTCACGCAATGGTGGAACGAATGCTCACTGCCAAGACAGCAACCTTCTTGCAGAGTCTTATCATTCCGTTTGTGTTCTTGATACACAATCAGGCGGATCCAGTGTTGGACATGCTTGAAACGACAACCGCGCAAGATCGTACCGCCCTTGATATCCTGATCCAGACGTGGTGTGAGAACGCGGAGACATTCCAAGGTTATTGGCCAACGAAGATCAGCACTCTCACGCTGTCTCAGCTTTACGTGTCGGGTCGCCCTAGCTTACAGAACTTACTGGTCAAAGGAGACATTGTCATCAAGCCTGAAACTAAGAATGGTGAGTGTAATCGCTTTCTCTGACGTTCAACCGTGGGTGAGATTTTGACGATCGACCATTGTGATTGTACTCTGGTAGTCATTATGACGAGATCGCGAACAAAGACAAGTACGTGCATTTTCAGTCACGAGATTCCGTCTGTTGGTATACATCAGCCACAATCTGGTTCTTATATTATTTTCTCGATTCTAGGCCCTCATGAGTTCACATCCGTGACGTTCCCTGTGAAAGTACTCAAATTGCTCGTGCATGACCTCCGTTCAAAATCCGAATCGGTCGCCTTCCCCGGCGGAGAGGGTTTTGTAGATTCTGACGATGACGACGAAGAATGGACAGAGGAAGAACAACAACATCAAGGCTTCAAACCGGACGAATTCGCCTTCCTTTCCGAGATGCTTGGCCCACGTGGTGTCAATCTCGATAACGACGACATTTTTGACGATGATGACGACGAGGACCTCAAGAACGATCCCATCTCCCAGATTGATATGAAGGTCAGTGACCGACTTTTGGTCGAGAGGATTGAAACTAATAGTCCAATGGCACGCAGGAACATATCATCGCGTTCTTCAAAGACTGCGCGACAAAAAATGTCAACAACTTCGCTGCTGACGTTGATCAGCTGTCCGCTGAGGAGATTCTCGTTGTGCGCCAGCTTGTGGGACAGTGACCCATTCGGTTTCACCAATCCCTTTCACTTTCCTGAGCAAGAACCTCTCATGTGTAACTCCATGTTGTATGTACTATTGTCGTGAAGAATAAATTCGTCGTCTACCCGTGAAGACCATATCCACAGGTCAGTGCTCCCTGCACGTAGGGAAGATGAATCAATTTTTACGGTCAACTACACTGAGCGATCAAGCCGAGTCGCACGGAGCTTGGCCGGTGACCACTCAAGTTCTGGGGACCAAACCAGCTGACGGCCTTTCCCACTCGCGCTCCATATCACGGATCTAATTTACATTCAAGTTTGCCGTCCTGACAATCTCGTACATCCGTGGAACCTGAAGCCGCCGGGTAGGGTTGCCGATGCATAGACCGAAACGCCCCGGTCCCACCAAAAATCAGTTTGACGTGTGCGCCCCAAGGGCTGGCGAGGACACTATCAAGGGCCGTCGGGACCGTTGTCAAACATGGCATGATGCGTCGAAGCTTGGGAAGATCCCTGTGCACCTGGACCTTCGCACGCCGGATTCCCTTTCCTCAGGCTATGCAAGACTAGTACTTTTCTAGCTTTAGAGATGTCGTGGTCCTGAAAGCGATCCCGTTGATCGTGCGAGGATCGGAGGTAGTTTCAGGGTAATTCGCCAATTCGCCGGGCCTCGACGCCCGCGGCCGGGGTTCAACGTTGGCGCGATTGGTTCGTGGGTGTGCATACTGTATGACCATAGTGTTTAGCTTACAGGCCCCACCTTGATGAGGTATGGACACGGCAATTGGTACTGTGATAAGTGACCCTGATGAAGGGACCAATGGTGCAATCGCATAGCTCACTGTATAGAGTATTAATGCCGCACTATACGATGCAACGTGTTAAGGAAGGTCCAACTTCGTTAACAGTGACGCCAACCACATTAGCCTCTGATCGAAAAATAGAGGGGGGCATAAAGAGACCAAGGGGCGTGCGTTCTCACTGATCCGGGCTTCTGATGGGGAGTCATCAGCCGAGCCAATTGAGACGAAGAGCGTGATCCCTGCAGGGAGTCAGTCAGGGCACACCAAAGATATAGACTAGCTCGTACATACGAAGCAGAATTAACATGCTCGTGCCCTACATTCAATCTCCTCCCCGGGACAGAGTAAATATTTATAACATGCAGACACCCATTTCCCAAGTCAAACGCCAAGCCAAAGTAAAATTTTTGCTCGGAGGATTTTTCATGGTCAAAAAAGTTCCGGGACCCCCCTTTTAATCACAGAAGTGATGTACGCGTCTTGGTATTCATTGGAGAGCTTTTCGAGGGATTTTTGCTTCGTCTCCGGAATGAACAACGTCGATAAGACACCGGTGAACATGACGAAGGCCAACACATGAAAGCTATATTTCAAGCACAGCGTCTCAGAGATAGGACACACGAGGTTGTAAGTCACTCACACAGTCTGTACGGCCTCAATGCTATTCATTAATTGGTGGCCGAGAGCGAGCTGTGCAATAATCACGCCAATCCTACCGCATGCCGCAGAAATTCCGTATGCGGTAGCACGATAACGAGTAGGGAAAAGTTCTCCAGGAATAACGAACGTGGTCGTATTCGGGCCGAATTTTTGAAAGAAGTTGGTGAGACAATACAGGAAAATAAATCCATGTTGGCCCGGGACCGTGGAGTTCAGGTGAGGGTAGGCAAAGGCTACGGTGCAGGGGATAAGCCCGTTGATGAAGGTGGACGATATAGAACATACCCATGGTTAGAAAGAGGACGGTCAGGACAATAAAACCCATCATTTGAATCGGCTTGCGGCCCCATGAATCGATCAAGAAAAAAGTTGCGCAGAACCCAGGGAGGTAGCCTCCGACTGACAATAACAAACTACCGCCGCATATCCTGACGAGACTGTCATAAACGTTGTTGGAGCTACTTCCGTAAATTTTACCCAAACCGCTATATGTCAAAATGGCGGAACTATTAAGGGTAAGAGTGGAAAAAGGAATCTGAGCGCGCATCAGGACATGTATGCAATCACAGATTAAACTCGGTACTCACGTCGTGTGCGAACCAGGACCAAGCTATGCTAATGAGAACTTTTAGGTTCTGCCGGCTGGAAAAGTGCCTGAAAAAGTCCACACAGGATGCGCGAGGGGCCACAACGACTTGCTCTCCCTCCAAGCGGTTGCGTGCAGCATATCGCCCGACCGATATGACCTTGTTGATATCATGGCTCGCACGAGTAACATTTCGTATAACATCCATGGTGAAACGAGGCGTCTCTGGAATGGTAAGACGGCAATAGTATGCTATTAGTCCAGGAATACACCCGAGACCAATGAGGAGACGCCAGGCGTAGTCAACTGGCTCCGTGCTAGGATAATCGGAGCTGCGGATCGCACTTCCGTATGCAGCGACGACGACCATTCCAACAAGACTGGCAGCTGGCATTCGGCTCGTTAGAAAGGACGTTGGACAAGAAATTTTTGAGCGTACCAATGTGGCAGTGGGACCGGGCCAGGCGGAGAGCGTGTGCGGTGTCGGGAGTCCATGCATAGTAGGTCGTAGCGTCGGCTGTCGTAGGTAGAGTGTCCTTCCACCCGCACGCCTTCCGGGTTTCCCTGCTAGCCTCCCAGGGTCTGTCCCAGTCTCCCCTACTCTACCAAGCTGCCCCAAGCCCTGGGCTGCATAGACAGCAGTCATAAGACGACCTCGGGTCCGAATTGGAGCAAACTCGGACATGATGATGGCACTCGTAGGATAGTCACCCCCACAGCCAATTCCCATCTAGCATGTTCATGACATCGTACAGGCCCTCTAGAGCTGCGGTGTGCTTACAATGAAACGCCAGACGATGAGAATCCCAATAGTATCAACCGCACGTGCGGGGCCGGTGAGGGCTTGAGCAAAGGTGGCGGTAGCCATGAAGACGAGCTCGGCACCATCTTGAGCCGGGTAGTTAGGCGAATGGTTTTAACAAGTTACTGGATTCATCACTCACGCATTCGCCGACGGCCAAGGACATCCGCCAGCCAACCAAACATTATCTGGCCAAGTAAGTTGCCAATGGGAGCCGCAACTTTAAGACCTGTTGATTGCCAGGGACTGAGATCGCCTGCGAAGGCCGAAGTGTGAGCGCGAGTAATAAGATACAAGGGAGAGGCCGTTTCACCATTCTCATCACCGTAAACATAACCCAACATAGAGACCATAATGTTGACCGCGAACATATCATAGCTAGAGAGGGCTCAATATATACCATGAGAACGGACGGATGGACTTGCGCATCTGTAAAGAAACCGACGCCCGCGACGAAGCATATCTTCACATGGTTCCAACTGGAGAGGGGACTGATGAAACGGGGAATAACGGACACAAAGGGACAACATACGAAAAGCGCGCGTTATCAATCCGTTCCAGAGCCCTGCGACGATGTTCGTTGAGGATCGCCACCTCGTCGAGTTCATTGTTCCAGGATTGGAGACTCGAGTCTCTCTCGAGGATCACTTCAATGCTGTCGGCCATCCAAGATTACTGGCGGGAAGGCAGCCGGAGAGTAAGCAGGAACGAAATAGTCAAATGATAATAAGTCTTTTAAACTCACAAGAACATTGTTGCCGAGGCGCTTCCTTTCGGAATGATGATTGGCTCACGTTTGGCACATTCGTCGATTTGCGTTGCCGAATCGATGATCTTCATTGAGTAGAACGGCCCTCATCTTTGACTGGGAGTCCTATGTCACAGCGTTTGATCACCTCACCTCATCCCTTACACTGGAATGACATGATTGAAGCTGTCACTCAGGCACGCTGAGCAAAGTAATGGTGCTGGCGTATCAATTGGCTGCGCCAAAGCTACTAGACACTTACCATACAAGCCATCCTCGGCGGTGGTACGTGTAAGGCAGTACTTTACGCATCTGTGCGTGGGTAGTTTCCCACAACTTGTCGTACTTCCCCTGAGCAGTGGAGAGAACGTGATGCTGACTTGTCGCGATTTTGGATCCCAGCTAAAAGGCAGTTATCTGCGTGCCCGTCAGCCCTGTGACATGGGGTTGGTCCGCCCAAACCTTTCAGGGAAATCACGGCCAACCTGCTGGGAAGGCCCATGTACAAGCTTGACATCATCCGACACTTAAGACTAACGTTGGAGAAGTACGTCAGTTGAATTCATTAAGGTTGTCAGTGCCGGCAGAAGGGTATCATATCCCCCTTTTGAAAAATCGCACTGAGATAGCAGCTCTGTATTATACTCGAGGAGTCTTTGACTACTGAATGACGCACGGTCGGATCAATATTGAAACATGGCTCCGTTTTGGCAATAGGGAAAATATTCAATGGCTAATTGGGGTGATGTAGACTCAAGGTATATTACAGATTATTGATACAGATGCCTGTGGTTAAGTGTTCAAAGCCCTTCCTTTCCCAAATCCCACTCCCTGACACTCCCCTTCTTCTTGTACTCGATATCCATGATGCCATCACCGCCTTCACTGTACTTCTTGAGTTTTAAAGTCGGGATCTTCTTGTCACTCATGTTGAAGCCCAGCTTCTCTAGCTTCTTCTTCTCTTCTTTGTCCTCTCGGCGTTGACGCAGTAATTCCAGCATAGCATCCCAGGCTTCGTATTCCGATTCGTTGATAAGTCCTGTCTTGGGGACGGTGGGGACGGACAGGGAGGTAACGTCGAGACGAGGGTCGTACGAGTCCTCGAAATATTTGTCCATTTTGGACGGGAGGGCGGTAGGGGGAAGTGGTGGTGGTGAGACAGAAGGAGAGCGAACAGACGTGGATGACACGGGGCGACCACGCAGTCGACGGGGAGGTGGAGGTGGTGGAGGGGATGGTAGGCGTACTCGTGGTGGGCTGGCTGGTAATGAGAGATCATCAGTGTCTTTTTCCTTGGTCTGAGACGGGTGGCGACAGGGGTCTATGTCCTTTCTATCCCCTTCCATAGGTGGTGTCTGAGAGGACCGGGAAGGGGTGGATATATGGCGTGATGGAGTGTCCCTGCGTTTCTTTCTTGGTGTACCTAGATCTTCACAGAGGGATGGAGAACGCGTACGTTTACGAGACGTGATGTTTTGATCTGGCTCTGGATCCGGTGAGTGGTCTTTCGACCGTCGACGTTTCAGGCTCTCTTCCTCCCTGCTCTCATGTCGACCGTGTTTCCGTCGGCTACGTTCACTGCGGCGAGACTCCTTTTCTTTGTCTCGTTCCTGGGATGGCGTCCGCTTGTGGCTGCTCCTGTGTCTGTGATCCCGTTTACGATCGTTATCTGGTGAGCCCGACCGAGAGCGATGTCTTCGCCTACTCCGTTTATGCTTCCTCTCCCGCTCAACTTCGTCCTCACTAGGATCTCTCCTCAAGTACCTCCAATCGCTATCCCAGGCTCTCAAATGGGGCCGTGATCGTTCCCTGTCTCTGGACCACCTCGTATCCCACCCATCCGAGTCATAGTCACCCCGCCTCCTGCGCCGCCTAGACCGTTCTGCAGAGGTAGCTTCTTCTGCGCGTGCCCTCCTCTCTCTCCGCACCTGTTCTTCACGTTCCCTCTTAATCTCTTCGACTGCGAGCGCCTGTGTGCGCAGTATAGTCTTATTGTGGTCGTCGGTGCTCCGGATAATGGATGAAAGGAAGCGCTTATTAGGACGAGGGGCATTTGGATCTGGGCTGTTATACATCATGAAATTGGCCATACGACATAGTTTAAACAAGCTGCGCACCCCGCTAGCGGAAAGTATGCCTTTATGCCAAGCTTGTTGTAGTTCTCGGCCTTTTGTTTGGCTTCTCTGAGGATGATGTCTGCAACATGTTTGTCGAGATCTTCGTCTGAGACAGCGGTGGGCACAGAACTGCCCATCGATGCGCGAACGAGGGTTGAGACGACGGACGACAGCGTCGACTTGGACATTGACGACTAATGGTAAAGTGGCTTTGAACTTGTTTGCTGTGGCTCAGCAACCCTCGACAACAACTCTGGTCAAACTGGTCTTAGGTCAATTGACTCTTACTACCTACGGCCCCGAGATCAGGTCACCAACAGTGGCGGGCCATCACTTACATCCTTTTTTCTTTCCAGGTCAGCGTCTCGGGATGGAACCTGGTGGCAATTCTGTTCCAGCGGGTCATTTACGCCGCCTTGCTTCGTCCGCGGCGATGGCTCTGTACAGTGTCCAGGTCGGCTTTAAGCTCCAGGCATTTCGTGGTTTCGCACCCATGAGCGAGGATTCGAACTATCTCACTACGACGAAGAATTACCCTGAGCTCGGCGAATTGATGTATCTACATATCCGCGCCTCTCAGACGTGCTAGGGAAATGCTTGAAAGGGTGTGTGTTGTTTTCCACTTTCGTCGGTTGCTACCACTCTATCCGAGTGATGCATCGTAAACTTCATGTTCCGGATCTCCCAAGTGCCCCATGCCTTTTCACGTGTATACTGGTCTTTCCGACCAAACACTGCGTATCCATTGTTTCATGTTACTGGGGTAAGTGGCGTAAGAACCCAGTTTATCACTTCCTTATTGTCGGCCTCGTTTTTATATTGTAGGCTCCAAACCCAACGTTAAATAAAATATGCACGGATCATCGGTATCTGGTTTAGACAGTGAGAAGGAGTCATGTGTTCTCAACGAACTTACGTTTATTTGGCGGGTTTTTAGCCAATCATACGAGGGCTAACTGTCTTCGAGGAGACATGAACTGAACTCGCGTGGGCGCATATGAAGGATGGCAGTGCTTAATTCGCCGCACGTTGGCTCTTGACTTGGCCACGGTCATCGCGGAAGTGTGCAAGCTGTCGGCCAAAGATCGCCACGTGCCAGCCAATCATGGCTCGGCGTAGATTCCGTCACAAGGTTACTTGGCGCTCTTGGAGACAGGAACGTTGCAGCTCGGCCGCCCATATTTCCTGGGAGCTCTCGACCCGCGTGGGTCGAACAACGGGCACATGGAGGAGCCAAAGTTACGGGTACCGAGGTGCTGATAGGCTGTGCTTCGTATCACACTGTTGCGGAAAATGCTTTGGATGACCGATTATGCGAAATCGCCGTGTCCGCTCCGTCGAGGGTATCCCCGATGTATAAATCTCGGGTCCTCCGATCGACGGCCATTTCCTCTGGCTTCGAACGCGTCCGCGACGGCGTTCGTTCATACTTTTGCTCCGATTCACATCCTTTACTATCATCCTTATAATCAACAACTCACGATAGTTATGGGCCTGCTCGACCTTTCACGATCCTGGATGTCTTCCCCGCGAGTGGGTCCTCTATTCCACATCCACTTTGAGGATGGCTAACGTGTTCTAGGCCGAGCCGCAGCAAATATCCTTCGACTTGACTGTCGTGCCCCCTCCGGCTAAATTTCTTGTTTGTTCACAAACCCCCCGTGTTCCGCCACGCGGTATTCCGCTCGAGGTCGTGCTGGACATCCTTGAAGCAGTTTGCTTCGACGGTGGCACCGTTCATGCAGAATTTCTCAGAACTTGCTCTCTTGTCTGCAAGTCATGGTCGCTCCCTGCACAGAAACTCCTTTTTAGGAGAATTCGTCTTTGCTCACAGGCTGCGTACAATTCATTCATTTCGGCTGCAGATCGTTCTACGGAACGCGGTAGAATCTTAAGCGACTCCGTCGTTCAGATGCATGTCGTTCTGGACAACAACCAGCCTGGTCCACTCAAGCACATCTGCTTTGCCCGTGCTGTCACCCTCTGTCCTAATCTCCGCGAGCTTAAGGTTGCCCTCTATGGTTGTGCAGAGCCGGGCAACGATATTGTCGGGAGTCCGGCTCTTGAACGCATGCGTCGGCCGGCACCTTCCTTTGGACCAGATACTCTGGAATTACTCCGCGCTGGGCCGCTCATCACATCTCTCCACTTCAGCAACTGGTCTGACAATGATCAATCTATCGTCCAGCTTATTGACGTCTGGCCTTCTCTCGAGTCGCTTTCAATCACTGGAAAGACCCCTCAGCTCTCACCGGGCTTGAGTCATCCGCCGTTCGCATGTGCGCTGTCCAGGTTGAGGATGAATTGCCAGGCCGAACCCACACTTGACTTTCTCGAGTGGCTGCTTCACACATCCTCGCAGGCGAATAGCTTGTGTGCCGTTGAGCTGGACCGCGAGCCGAGTTTGGACATGCTGGATTACCTCACTAGGAATCACGCGGAGAGCTTGCAAGAACTTGGCATCCCTTCCTGCACGACATCTGAACACGCCACGACCATCCTCCGATGCCGTTCTCTTCGTCAGCTGCGGACGGAGCGCCCATCAACGTTTGCGATACCCGCCGTCTTCCGACAGCTTCCAATGGGAATCCAGCACCTCGCTTTCGGCATGGATCAGGACACCCCGTTACAGACCCTTATAGAAGCCGTCAAGACGCGTGATGCGCTGGAAAGCATCACGGTCAACTTATGGGACGAGGGTAGAAGTCACCGACAGCTCTCGGCGTTGAAGATGGCGTGTGCCTTTCACGGTGTAGAACTCCGTATTACGAATGATGTCCGCATTCACCGCGCCATGGTAGTAAGTCCATGTTTTTCCAGGGGGTTCGGGATTTAACTCCTTTGGTTAGCGCGGCAGAGCCATCACTAACGCAGCGTGTTAAACAATAACTCATCCAATGCTTTCTTGTTTTTAATCTCACCTGTAGCCTTGATGTGTAGAATTCTAGCTAGTTATGTGTCTTGCTCTACTATTCCGAGGATTCTACTTTGTGCACTACTACTTGGACTCAGTTGTTGTGTTGGACAACTTTATCTAGTAATCCCATGATGGCCGACAGCGAGCCGACTGGTCTGCTCGATCTTTTCGCGCCCTCCATCCAACGGCCGGAGAATGCATCGTATCTTGGTGAACTGCCTTCTCTGCCATTGTCCGACCTGTTGGCGACGCCAACGACGCTCTCAACCCAGTCGCATACGCTGACCGCCTCGTTGAACGCGTTAGCTCATACATCGTATCCAACCATCCTCTCTTTGCACAACACATCCTCCGCGCTCTTGGACTCACTCTCGTCACTCGACAACTCACTTGACACCCTCCTCGACACGGCCCTCCCCGCACTTGACGATGTGGCACGTACATTCCGCGAGAAGAGCGGTCCTACCGTCATCGAAGAACGGCAACGGACACGCGTCGTTCTCGAACAATACGACAAACTTCGTGATCTGCTCGACGTCCCCGTCCTAATGGACACATGCGTCCGTAATGGGCTTTACGCCGAGGCCCTCGCCCTCGCCGGACACGCCACCACGGCACTCTCAGCTCTGTCCGCCATCGGATCGCAGAGCGGCGAACGCGCTGCTGATGGAACTCCCCCGCTTCCGCTCGTCAGTGCGTTACAGGCGGAGATCGCATCCTCGTTACACGCGATGCGGCTGCTTCTCCTTGGTACCTTGCACGAATCAGGACGGAAACTGCCTGGGTTTTGGAAAGCGGTTCAATTTTTGCGAAGGATGCAGGTCCTGCCTGAAAGTGAGCTGGCACTCGCGTTCGTGAGTGCGCGCATAGACTGTCTACAAAACGCACTCCAGGCCGTCGAACGGGATGCTGGCGTGTCGGTCACTGCGGCGGCCGACGACGGCGATATTACCATGAGCAATACGGCGGATCGCGAAAAAGAGATGGACCGCCGCGCCGAGGACGTGGCGAGGTTCCTGAAAAAGTACATTGACATTTGGCGCGAAGGTGCCTACGATCTCGTTACCCAGTACGCAACCCTTTTTCTCGAGCGGTCGGGCCACGGTGCCCCGTCGTCTCACTTGCCAGCGACAACACTCCCGGATCCAGTGATCAAACGCACGCTTCCATCGACGTTGCTCGGCTTGCTGCTTCCAACTATCAAGGCGTACCTCGGGCATGCATACCCGCATCTTGCCCCGCTCGCAACTCAACTCGCGTACTGTAGCTCAGCGATGGCACGCATCGGAATGGTGCGTGTTTTCCATCTCTTATCAGCATGTTCATCACCTTGCTCGCACAGGACTTCCGTTCGCTACTATCTCCGCTCATCACGCGCGCTGTCGTCGACGGTTTTACGCGCGACATCAACATAGGCGCTGAACGAGAATGGTCGAGCACCCTCGCGAAACACACGTCCGCATCTAAACCCATACCCCCGTCCAAGTGGCTCGTCTCCCCCTCTGCTGCCGTCTCCCTCCCTGAGCTCTCCGCGCTCTGCATCCCGCCGGCAAGCGCGGTGCACACGCCACCTCAAGTGCTGACATCGTTCACCCCACTTGCGGTGACCCTCAATTCCTACCTACGTTCACTGAATCGGCTCCGCGCGCTCGTCCCAGCTGGCGCGCTGGCCGGCGTGCTTGACGCACTCGCCGCGAGTTTGGCACACGGCGGAACGGCGCTATTGCAGTACACGCACACATGGGGTGGGGCGGAGGAAGAGGTCGTACGGGCTGCTGGGACGGCGTACATACGCGTCCTCGTTCCATTTTTGCGTCGTGCGGTTGTAGAGGGGGTGTTTGGTATCCGTGCGGACGCGCACGAACCAACGGGTGGCGCGGGCCTGGGCGCATTGGTGGATACGATCAGGGGCTGGGAGGGCTGGCTGTCTGAGATGGCGCCATAGGGCATGGGTACCTATGCCTGTTGCACGCTAGTTTGGGACCCCGTCAATGGAGTCGTCTTACGTGCTTCGCCTTTGACGTGCCCCTGCAGACATGTTCGGCGTACAGGCCCACGGTGGTTTTCCCCCGTACCTGATGAAGCCGCACTGGCCCCGAATCGGACGAACTGCGATGGATTTAGAGTGTTATAAACGCCAACGCGATTATATGTATCCGCAACGTGATTCACGTGCTTTTTAGGCCGATCCTCGGATCTCGAGACGCGCCCCTCGTCGCGTCCACGGTGCCTGCTGCTCGGTTTCCGCCGAGCGCCAGATGGGCACAGCACGTTGACCTGTGTAAACGGTGAGAGTGCAGCGCAAATGGGAGGATGAGCCAAGGGAAAGCCGTCACATTTGGTCAAAGCATCCGACGGCGGACCTCAGGGTCTCCTAGGGACTGCGGAACGCTGCGATGCGCAGCAACACATTCTTTGTGCGACCTGAATTAATGGTGTTGGTCGACCCTTTCAGCGCCGAGTTCCACTCGCTTCCATACTTGACCCGGATTCACCCTTGAAGTCCTTAGAGCCCAGTATCTTCCGCAGTGCACCGCATGTAGAGTGAGTAACAAGTTAGTGACGAACACAATATCAAGCCGAGACGCATAACAGCGGACGACACTGCCTCTCGTTATCCAACTGCTTGCACCAGGTGAGTTATCCACGCTAGACCACTGGAACGAGAATAGCACATGACTACTCGCGGGAACTGTTCTTTACATCCACTAGTAGAACTCTGGCGGGGACCAGCAGGACCTATATTGTGTGACTTTCGGAGCGTCAACCCCACTGAGGCATTACCGAGGGCAGGAGGACTCCATGCAAATTTGCAAAGGATGTAAACCCGGTGTTCACACTAGGCGGAAAGCCGGCAACTTTTTCAACAAAGAGATTTTCCACCGCGCGCTCGACACTGGACGAAAGCACGTAATGCAGAGCATGTTGCCAAGCCACGGGGACTTTCAAAGAGCGCAGGAGCAATATCCCTAGGTCTTGGGCCCGTGCTCTGGGATTGAATCGGGCTGTTCTGGAATCCACTCTCGCAGGGGTGAATAGATGACTCACTACAAGCCTGCTGCAGGCGATACACATTTAGAAAGCGAAACAATCGATCCTAGGGAGATTTTTGCTAACGGCCTTGAGTTTCATGCCTCCCTAGCCCTCACTTATGATGATTCGAGCGTTTCTAGGGGATTTGAGTTGTCTATGATGCGTACGTTCAATCAGGGGGGGCTTTTTGATGCACTGCCCCGGCAAGAATAGTCCTCCCGTATGATGGAAGAACTGCACCGCGTTTCCGAGATATTGCTCTGTTTCAAGTCGTTCAACATTTCGATATTCTCTGCCAACTCAATTGAAACAGCTATATGATCGATTCCCCTGTGTTCGTGATGTCTAAGGGTAACAAAAACGTGTCGGATGACGACGAGCGTGGTGCCAAAGACCGTCGAAGAGGCTTCAGGCTTAGAGTCCATACATGCTGTGCCGGACTGTTTTAACCGCAATGCTTTGAACCTTGAAGTGCTCTGGCACTTCCGCATTCCAACCCAGTGGGATGCACTTTGATCGCTGCCGAAAAAAAAGGGTAAAAAGCGAAAAGTCATAGTCAGTACAAAATCGAGCACCAATATGTACATAAAGAATCTGTTGGTCAAACGGAATCTTTGTCTTCACAGCCTTCATCGTGTCTCGTAGGGCGAATGCCGCGCGGGTGTGATCCAAACGACCCAACTCATCCACCATGTGCGTATAGAATACAGAGCTGACCTTGTTCACCCCCGAATCGCTCACCGCCCACATCGTCCCGATCACAGAACGGAATCCGGCAAATTGTATCGCAGAAGTGAGATGGATCACCTCGTCCGGGCTCTCTTCGTCTCCGACAGTCGTTTCGCAAGCGGAGAGGTAGGCGAACTCCGAATTTTGCAGATTGCACTGGACGATGTGCTGTATCGTAAAGTGCCCGTCATGGAGAGCAAAGGCGGACTCGAATGGCTCCTTCTGGTTCGGTAAACCATGGCAGGCAAAGTGCACCCAGTCGTTCCTTCCGAGTTCGTCGGCGACCCTGGATATACAGGAATCCGGCCCCTCAATGCGACTAAACGTTGCGAGTTTACCAATCACTCGACTGATGTTACCCAGCTCAATGCTGACAAAGGGGAGTTTGTTTGTGCCAGTGGCCGTTGCTTGACCGATGGCGATGACATGCTTTTTCTGAGTTGCAGAGCGGGATGGACTCGGCGATCTGGCACGAATGAGGGCAGTCAAAGTAGGAGTGTAGGAGGAGACATAGAGATCTGAGAGATTCTTTTGGCGTTTCCTGAAGAGACCGCCTTTATACGGACCAGCGGCATGCAAGGGCAACAGAGAGAACTCGGCAGTGAGGCACCACCAGATGCGCGATTGCAATGGATGCACCGTTTGCAGGAAGTTAACAATGTGGGAAACAACACCGGCCCAGAGTTCCCGTAAGATGGTGCAGAGATCTCTTGTCACGTTCCGCCACGAGCGCTCGGCCAAGGTATGTTGTAGTTTCCAGGAGAGCCTGCGAATATCATCCTTTGTAATCGACAGTGGAATGTGAACAGGGTTCCTATCCACAAAGACGATGAGCGCATCACAGCCATACTCACTCGCATTCAAGATGATGACAGGTCCACCCCTCGCAGCCTGCTGTAGATCAGAGAAGAGCGGTGGGAGAAGGAAGCGAGAAAGACCAGGCAACTTGCGGATATTGAACACAACTTTTTGCAGTTCCAGGTTGAGATGCCACAATTGGTCATACTGATCTGAACCAGCTGAATCAATGGTGCTGCGAATGAGCGAAGTCAGGCGCGTGAACTCGTCCACCAGTACCCTTCCTTCTGTGCCGGATGCAAGGACGTCTTCCAATGGCGATCGAAGCCGACTGAGCAGGCTCCAGAAAACGCCACGACCTTGCTCCAGAAGTTCAACTGCTTTCTCGGGGAGTCGGTTGCGAAGACATGCGGAGAATGCATCGACTGCGAGTGATGATGTGAGAGATTTGAGCACAGAAAGTTGTTCGGGTATGGATGGAAGAGTAACGACATGCTGAACGAGGAATCGAAGGCCCGTTTCATATGCAAGGACCGTTGTGGGATGACCCAGCTTTTCAGCTGCTTGGATCCATGGCAGGACAGCGGTCAGATGCGGCAAAGATGTCCTGTGCAAGACGTCTTCAATCTGAGAGTAAAGATTGAACGCTTCTTCTCGGATTTCTGCCCCACCAAGGTGTGCGAACTGGTTGAGGAGGAAACGTGCAAGGAAGCTCAGAGTCATCGGACGATATGGGTGGCCTGGTGTGAGGAGTGCTAAGGCAGCTCGGGAGAGGCCGATGGCCTCGTCAAGGTCATCGATTTCCCCCAATTCCTTGTACCGATCAAAGAGTTGGATGGCGAGATTGTTCAGAGATGTCGGATGTTCCGGATTCCCTGCCGGGCGGAGCAATAGTGCTCCTCTGAATAAGCCAATCGCCTCATCAAGATCCCCAAGATCCCCGCGTTGAGCGTGGCGAGTAGAAAGCTGATCTGCAGGGTTGTTCAAAGAGATTGACCGATCCGGGTGTCCTGGTGGGCGGAGTGCTAGTGCAGCTCTGGATAGGTCAATTGCCTCATCAAGGTCGTCATTTGCCCCCAGGGAAACATATCGGGAGGAAAGATGAACGGCGAGTTCGCCCAAAGATGCTGACCGATTTGGGTCCCCCGGTTGGCGGAGTGCCAGTGCCTCTCGGGACAGGTCAACGGCCTTACCAAGGTCGCTGATTACCCCAGTACCTTGTACCGAGCGGAGAGTTGAGTTGCAAGGCTCTCCAAAGTTTCAGAACGATACGTGTGACCCTGTGGGCGGAGCACTACTAGTGCACCTCTGAATAGCTCAATGGCCTCATCAAGGTCACTAATCTCTCCCCGTTGCTTGAACCGAGTAGAAAGATCTATTGCAAGACCGTGCAAAGATGACGCCCGACCTAGGTGACCTGGTGGGCAGAGTTCCAGTGCACCTCGAGCTAGCCCAATGGCTTCATCAAGATCGCTAATAACCCCCAGCTTATTGTATCGACTGGAAAGATGAGCTGCCAAGTTGTTCAAAGATTCGGAACGATCCGGGTGGTCCCCTGTACGGAGTGCTAATGCACCTCGGGATAGCTCAATAGCTTCATCAAGGTCACGAATTTCCCCCACTCGCTTGAATCGAGTGAAGAGATGGCCTGCCAAGCTGTTCAAAGACGACGCCCGACCTGGATGCCCCGGTGGGCAGAGTTCCACTGCACATCTGGATAGCTCAATGGCTTCATCAAGGTCACCAACCACCCCCAGATGATCGTACCGACTCGCAAGATGAAGTGCAAGACCATTTAACGACGACGACCGACCTGGACGCCCTGGTGGGCGAAGTGTCAGTGAGTCTCAGGATAGGATGATGGCCTCGTCAAGATCGATGATTGCGCCCAGTTGATTGTAACGAGTGGAGAGATACGATGAGAGGTTGATCAAAGACGTTGACCGACCAGGGTGCCCTGTGGAGTAGGGGAGACTGGGACAGGCCCTGGGAGGCTAGCAGGGAAACTCGGAAGGCGTGCGGGTGGAAGGACGCTGACTACCTACGACAACCGACGCTTAGTGTTGTTGGCAGAACCCTGCCACTTCTGCCAGTGGCAATTGCCAGGGTGGCAGTTGCCGGCAGATTGTGAGGGGAGTCAGCAGATCCTGGCAGAATGCATCGGCAAAATGTAGTTTTCCATACGAAAGATGTAGCTATACACACTGTGGGAAGTAAAATCCATTTTAATCAGTGACATTGTCACTGAACTCCTTAAATTCAATGACACGGTCACTGATGTCGTGGTCACATCTTTTCAATGACAGGTTGTTAGCACTTTTATTCAATG
>JBBPUG010000432.1:0-23180 GCA_038094535.1 Tubosaeta aff. alveolata
TGATGACGTTATCTAGATCATGACCAAGGTCAGAACAGACGCCGATGTAGACGCGTGCATGCGAGCGGCCTGTGTCGAGATGGGGTGGGTCATACGACGTTGCCGCTTGTGTGATCTCAAACAAGGTCGTTAGCACGTTTGTGGGACTGGCCAGTCGGCCGCAGCAAGTCAAGCGCCTGGAGGTGTCCATGATTGCCAACACGGTCTCCTTGAGCTGGCGCATCGGGAGAGCGATTGCGCTCGCGCGGAAGCAGTCCAACATTGATCAGATCGGTCAAGTTGTCGTGGATGCCGTTGGAGGAGACAAGACAGCAAAGGTTTTGTTTAGCGGAAAGATAGTAGACCTCCGTCGAAGGTGCTGCCTGATCCCCCTAAAAACGTCCGCCAAGCTCACGGTGTACTCAGGCTATACAAGGGACATACGATCGGAGAGGTCGTCGTCGCGGCTCTGTCCGCGGACGAAGGGGTGGAGAATGCGGCCGACAAACCCACGGAGAGGTTCCACGGCACGCTGACTATACCCTTCAAGAATGAAAACCTGTACGCGGAGCATACGACGCCAGACGGCCAGTCAACGGTACGAAACCGCTTGCGTTTCTCCACGGAGGCCCCCCTGACATGGGTGACAGATACTCGCCGCCGTGCCTGATCTCATTGCGGTGCTCGACGCCCAGAATGGGTCGGCACTGGGGACGCCACAATACAAATACGGATTGAGGGTGTTGATCCTCGGAATAACGGCTGCGCCGCAATGGACCAACACCCCAAGGGGGTTCGAGCTTGGGGGACCAGGCGCATTCGGGTCAGCCCTCTTTTTGATGACCGGGACGGTGCTGACTCGTACACAGGTTCCATGATATTCAGTACACACCGCTCGGGGTGTATTGCAAGCCACGATCGGTTATTGAAGAGTACGAGGTACCTACCCTCTGACGAGGCATCACGCATGTGAGGTACCTGGAGCGAGGGTAGAGCTGCCCCCTGCCCGGATTCATTTCATGTCTTTCATGTCCTGTCTTTTTCTTCTCCCCCTGTAACAACGCCCGTATTGGATGTCAGAATAAGAAAGTGTACGTGTCGCGTGATAAGCGTAGGCTTGTGACAGCGACTGTGGCCGGCGATCACCGGAGACGACGCTAATGGAACGCACGGGTAGGAGCGCGCACACCCCGCCCACACGGCCGCGGCTCTCTCCCTGGACGCGAGCGCGAGGCTCGCCGGACGGCTGCCTCACGTCCGAGGACACCTGTTGGCAGCGGACGCGGGGCCAATGGGCAAAGCCCCGCTGGAGCTGGTGGCTGCCCGCGCCGCAGGGACACATGCCCTCGGCACCACGCTCATCGGAAGTCGTGCACGGAAATGGCGTTGGATACATGTGGCGGGGGCGAATCATTGCAGCTCCCAAAAAAAAAAAATAGCAAGTCCATTGGCATCAAAACTACTCGTGACGTGCATCATGGACGTGAAGACTGCTCCGCAAATATAAACTAGGTATGCAAAAAAGAAGAGGCTATCAAAGCGTTCAATAAATCAGACCTTGTCAGTCGCCTGTCGTGCCGCTATCCGTCTTCGTTTCCAAGCGGGCATAAAATCCACGTTTCGAAGCATGGCCACTGCAATGGCGTACACAGCGCCAAAACAGATGGCAGGAATCGTACCAAAGTGATAGGCCTTGACCAGCGCGTCAAGGATCTGGTTTTCGTACTCGGGGTACTGGGCATAATTGTCCGCGAGCGCGAGGCCCTGGCTCACGAGCGACGGCGGAAGACGTCCTCGGAGGGACTGTGTGAACGTGGTCTCAAAGACGGCCGTGAGAAGCGCCGTCGCAAACGTTCCACCCAGGGTTCGGAGAAAGGACAGAAAACCGCTGATGCCCGCGACCTGGTGTGGCTGGACGGACATGGGACCAACCACGAGCGAGGGTTGATACAGCAGGCCAGACGCGATGCCAGTGAACACAGAGTAGCCGATCGTGCGTGCGACAGGCGTGTAACGGCCCACATCCAGCATCAGAGCACTGCCCAAGGCGTACAAGAGGCCCCCGGCGACGCCTATGAGTCGTACGTGGCCCGTGAGCGATAGGAGGTTGGCACCGAGGACTGAGGATGCACCCAACGTCAGGATCAAACCAAACATTTGAACTCCAGACATCACCAAGCTGGAACCTTTGACGTCGATAAAGTAGCGGGGTAAAAAGAAGACACAGCCAAAGTAGCCCGCGCCGGTCAGAAAGTTGATGAGGCAAGTAATGGGGATGTTTGGTATCCTGAACAAGTTGATGTCCACGATGGGTTGCTCGGCCACTCTGAGTTCGTAGTAGACAAAGACGGGGATGAGCAACACCCCGGCAACGAAGAGAGAAATGATAATCGGCGACTGACAATCGAATGAGGAGTGCCCGATGACGGCATCCGAAAACACTTACGTTCCAAGGGAACATTTTATTGCCCATCTCAATTGCGATACAAATGGTGCTGGAGATGGCGACTGCCAGGATGCACCCCACATAGTCCACTTCCCGCAGTTGGGCGAGCAAACCGATACGCTGCTCCCTGTGCGGAACCGGATAGCGGAGGCTGAGTGAACCCACCACCAGCGTCACGGCAATGAGCATCAAGGTGATCCAAAACAACCATCTCCAATCGGTGTCGACGGAAATGACCGCTCCCAGGACCGGTCCTATCGCAAGTCCGACCGCGGAAGCGAGATTGAAGAAACCGAGCCACAGTCCGCGCGTGTCCGCCGTCGTCAGATCCAACACGATGATGACGCCGACCGATTGCCTCCCCGCTGCGCCGATGCCCTGGAGCAGACGTGCCCCGATTAGGGAATTCATGGACTGAAAGCTGTCAGAAAAAAAAGACGAGGAGGTGCGGAGGACACGTACCGTAGCGCACGCGCACCACAAGGTGCCCACACCAAAGATGAGCATCGTTCCGAGCAGGACTTGGGCGCGACCAAAAATATCGCTAAATTTGCCCAGCAACGTCTGGGTCACGGTGAAGCCCAAGAGGTATGCGGTAGCGAGCCAGTTTTGGTTGGCGAGGTCGTGAAAGTCGGCGCTGATGACGTGCATGGCGGTGGTGGAGGTCGTTTCGTTGAGGTAGGCGGTAAAGTTGCCTATCCACAGACTGGACATGATCAAGAAGAAACGCAAACGGGAGACGACGACAGCGGGGTGCTGATTTTGGGCGACGACTGTGTGAGCTGTATTGGAAGACTCTCCAGACGGACGGGATGAGGGAGGGAGGGCCTTTTCGTCCGTGAGGAGCTCAACACTGTTGTTCACGGTGGCACATTGGGACAGTGTCTGAGTGGGACTCATGCGGGAGAACATGGTTGGAGGGGGGAGAGGTCAGAGTATAAGAAGGGACATGGGGAGGAGGGGGAAAAGGAGGACGTACGAGGGAGGAGATATAAGCACGCGTAAGGATCCGCGGGGTGGTTGAGATCCACCGTGCGGGGAACTGAACGAGACATGTCTAAAGGAAAGCAAAGTGACTGGTCCGCGGAAATCAGACTGCTGTTTAGACTCGGAGATCCACAACTCACATCGACGTTGGTTGCCATACACTTCGGCGTCTTCGACGGTGGTCGACGGTCGACAGCAAACGTGTTCAGCTCGTCGACTGCCATTTCTCTTTGCACATGGCTTTGCTCGCCCGTGGGAAACAGCTGGAAGGCTGCCGCGGTCCACGCACGCGACCTCACTACTGCTCGCCCGCGGTCACTGCTGATCTGCGTTCCAGGCCGTACAGCCATCGACTGCGACAGGCGTTCACTCCAGTCGGATCCCACTTTTTCTCATGAGGTGGAATGGAAGGAGTTCTTCAACACAATACTCCTCCGGGCCCCGTCCTCTCGTCTTTTTACAGTCCCATTTCTCATGCTAACGTCTGCGTCACCTTTTTTTTTCTGCCAAAGATAGCGCGTGGGTGTGCTTCCTGATCCGTATACCGAGGCTTCCAGGTGACTCGGACTTGTTCGGTCTGCCGTCGTCATACTGACAACGCCAAACGTCGGTCCGAGCGCCTTCAAGCAAACCCAAAAATTTACAATGAACGTGAGACTAGATGGGAAACGAAGCTGGATTAGACTGTGGCCGACGCCATACCGAGACAGCTAACGCGTCAGTCGCAAACTCGTAAACCTTGAATGGCACCACCCCGGTCGAGTGCACGTCTCTTCCCAAACCCTGGAAGTGACCACCGGGTCTGGCCAACCGCAATCTTGCGGAGATACGATCTCTACGCCCCGGTGCACACGGAAACTGGAGTATTGAATATTCAAGCCTTCACACGGAGGACCCGCTCAATATGCGACTCGTTGTCCCAGCATCACCCAAAGAACGCACAAATGAACACGTACTTGTGTTACCAGAAGCCTGTCGGACTTGTCGTGTCCCCGATTCATCGTTGGCATGGGGTCACTCTGGGAGAGGTGATCAATGATTGCTGGGAAATGCGTTATAGATCGTGCTGCAGAACCATGCCATGGTTACGACACAAGAGCGTATGGTCCAAGAAAAAAAAACCATGTCCGATCTACCAAGCCGATCCCCGAAGGCCCGTACCTCCCGATAGCGTACCTCCGCTCGTGAGCTAATGTCTGGATGAGATGCGATCGCCTCGTGGAAAAAGAACAAGTGACCCACCGCGACACTAATCTGCTTATGAACGAGGCAGAGGACTGCGAACATCGGATCCCTTCAGACTCGGCAAGGCTTATCGCGATGAGACAGCTTACAGTCGAGATAAGACATGGCGCCATTGTTCTGATCTTCGACCAGCATGTCGCTAAACTCGATCTCCATCCCATCCATGTTTTGCCGGACGACCAGCATTTTCGGGACACGACCACGTTGGCTGTAACGATGCCCGAGGATAGACTGCACCTGCCGGGATAATCGGGTGTCCAACATTGGGAGTTCAGTCTACATGAAAAGTGAGCACGCCCCGTTCTTACGTTTGCCACGCACAACACTGACCATATCGTTCGGATTCAAGGCGACGATATCGTCCACGCCAAACAAGTCCAAGAGGACCTGAGGTGAGACCCCAGCGCCCACCCAGAAGATCATAAATTCTTCATTGTCTATATCAATCAACTATCAGCCGCTATCATTGCCAATACAAGACCACTTCGAAATACCAATCAGATAGACGCCGTGGGCTTCCATGAACATGTGGCTATCACGCATCAGTGATGGCCAATAGACGTGACCAGTCGCAGGGTCCGGAAACGCTGCGCTCTCTTCCAGGTCGTGAAGTGCTAGAAGGCGGGGATAGAGGTGTTGCATCGTGCTCCGCACGCTCATAGACACAATCTTCTGAGCGTAATAGTTGCGCACGTCCGCGGAAACATTGCGTCCTGTACGCAATCATGAGCCATGGTTCCATCAACAGGCCACAAAGACGAGCCCTTTAGCGGTTTGGACTTGGTTATCGCCAAGATATAGAGTGGAAGCGCTCGGAAAGCTTCTGGTATTATTAGCTGAAGACTGTTTCAGAGTCGCAAGAGCCGAGAGGTGACGCGCTCACTTGTGAATGCGTGGTCGCCGCGGCGCAGTTCCGTCTGTACCCAAGCAAGATGGATGAACACTTGTCCGTCAGGTCCTCTCGGATCTGAGCCATTCGTCGCGAGGACAGCCCAGCCATTGCTGTCCGACATCGTTCAACGATCCGTCGCAAGGGTGGTAACAACGACTCACAATCTCGGGCAAAATGGCATACGACAGCGTCCATGTCCGCAAAGCGGAATACATTGCCCGCCAATGACACCACCTGGAGAGCAAGGTTGCACGTCCGTACCCGTCGCTGCCCATCGGCGGACGTATACAAGACCGCACACTGCAAATACGCATATTGGCGTTCGTCCAACGTGCGAGTGTGTTGTATCAGCGCAGACACAGCCTTGTCCGAGTCAAGAACACCAAGCGCCAGATCCGTGGGTGACCGCTCTTGAAAGTTCCCGTAGTATTTTGATATCCGTAGGCCTTGAAAAAATAGAGTAAGAGTGCGACGCAAATCAAAGTCACTCGCACTTACCATTAGAGCAACGGATGCGCATCACGCAGTTAAATGCGGTAGTGCGCGTCACCAGACGCCGGAGTTGAGACGCCAGTGCAATTTGATCACGAGCAGGGTTATACCGAGGGTGAAAGAATAGCTCGCCACCAGTAGTCGAAGGAACGACGCCTGGGTACGCGCGTGTCAGAACCGTCGTGCAAGGGTGTCGATATACCATACCTATGGAACCGAGGTCGACGGTTCTGTTCATCCCCAGAAACATACTCACGCCAATGCCTTCGTCAGAGCACTCCTCGGCGATCTCCCGCCATACCTGTGCTCTGGGAAGGAACAATGTGCGTTCCTTGTCCGTACCATAAACCTGGCCTTCATCTGTCAAGGGTTCCAAGGCTCCAGGCCCGACTGTGGGCATGGCGCAGGGGAATGCAATAACATGACCCCCCCGACCGGCCTACGAAAATATCATAAGAACACTCGCAATACAGAGCGTTCATGACTTACCAAAGCAGCAAGCCCGGCCACAAGAGCCCCGCCGAGACACGATTCTCGGACGACGGTCTCACTGTTGCGCTCAGCCAAGGAACCCAACAGGTTCTCGACGACCGTCCTACCGCTATACGTCAGCCAAAACATGGCCTGGTTCAACGTCAACCATACCTCGACTTCCATGGATCCACAAACAGCCCATCGCGCAAGGGAAGAAATATCTCTTCCAAATCCGCGACGACGAGCTCATGTGCGCGAGGAAGATCTGCCTGGTGCACGACTGAGTGGCATTCGACACACGCATTCGGCAGGCCCTTACAGACAAATTGTAAAAGTGAAGCGTGTGGTCAAAGGCAAGCATCCCGATCTTGCACTCCCGTGGAAAGCAGGGCTCAAATGTTGATCCGTCAGCGGTAGTACCGCCGTACAAAATGTCCAAGAGTATACCGCAAACAGACCGAAGGAAACCGGACTCCACGGCGTGGACGGAAACGTCCAACGCAAATAGATAATGCAAAGAGACGGGCCGTCGGGGTGTTGACGGTGGCGGCTCGGGGGTAAAATAAGTCGGCGTCAACTTTGGCAGAGGAGGCGATGCCCAGTACGCATCCGACTCGACGACAAAGTCGACAGTACCCTTGTTGAGCTCCGGACGGTGAGCATGGTCCAGGCGCATGAAATTGGCATCCAGGTTGCTAAAATATGCCTGTGAAACTAGGCCGTATCTAGTCCGCGAACCAAGGAGAGATCGAGATGGAGTCGAACCTTCGGTTTCGTGGGAGCACAAGTTACATTTCCACTTGCTACCACCTGCTATCCACATGCACCAAGGGTTGACATATCCCCTGCACTGAGCACATCTTTCGGGACCGTCTGGGCCACAGTCGACTAGAGGAATGGGCTCTTCGCGAGGGTCTAGATCCGCAAACGGCTGTACAGCTACAGCGAGAGGTATATCGCATTCTCTGGCGAGGTGGGCTGAACTGGGTAAATTCCAGGTTGTGACGCGCATATGCTTTGGATTCGAGTTTCCTGGACCACAAACGCATCAGCTACGATAACGCAAGGGCAAGCTAATGGCGTTTCGATGCTATTGACCAATTACAATTCACAAAGTGCTCGCGTGATGCTCACCTTGGTCAAAGGCAACAAAGTCTGTCGTAGAGAACGGCGGGTTGTTCCCTGGTAAAGTCATATACATTTGTTTCTCCCATGTCTCCTTGTCCGCTTCAATGTCGTCTATGGGTGACGGGATTTGGTTCACGTCGATACGGGCGCGTAGACCTACAAGAGAGCTGAGCACTGGTGTGTTGATACGGGGACAAAACCTGCCTCTGTATGGTTCGCCAGCGCTGTGCGGGGGTTGTGGTATGTGCTGGAGTGGCATACAAACGAGAAGCGTACAGAACGTAGTGACTCAGTGAACCCTCGTTATTCGTGAACGTGGACCCTCAGTGACGCGACCTGCCTTACCAAATCGAGAACTGCCGCATCAGCCACCGCATCAAAGCTTGGCTACAGTAATCGCAAATCGCAAAGCTTAATAGTAAAGCAAAAGACTGGGACCTACAAACGCGCGTCTACTGTGTCTTGGTCCCACATGCTCCAAATGAAACCCTGGTCAGGAGGGAAACCAGCTCGAACCACCTCTTCGTACGCCCTCTTCACATTCTCCGCACCGCATACCCGGCGAATGGTAATCCCCCAACTCGTGCAGTCCCGCATGAGCCCAGTCCACGCCTCCTTCTGTAATCCCGTGATCTGTTCCACAGAGAGCTCCTTCCTCCGTCTCGCGAGCCACTCTGGCATAAAGAACTGTTCGAGAGTCGACGGTACTCTCTGTGAAGAGAAATCATTCTTGGTCCATTTCTCCGCCGAGTCGCTCTTGGACGATGGGGACAAGTTGGTCAGTCCGAGCGCGACTGCGCTCACGAGACCCAGCTTGTTGTCCAAGAAATGACGGAATACTCTAGAGTTCAGGTGTTCGTTGCCTGCGACGTCGATGTAGATCCACTTTTGGGACGGCTCATTCGTCATATCTGAGGTTTCGAAGGCATCATACTCCAGTACGTGATCATAGAGCCCGAGCTTCTTTGTGAACGCGACGTTCTTCCGAGATGTCAGTCCAACGACTTGTCTCGTGGAACCACTGCTGGCGCTTCGTTTACGGATGAGGTACGCCAGACAAAAGGCAGTTTTAGCTGACGCGGATGAGATGAGGATGCGTGAGGCGCCACCGCGATATTGAGAGGCGTTCATCCAGTCTTCGCACCAGAAAGAGGTCCAAAATAAGGGGCGATAGAGCATAGCGAGATCCTCCACAGTGGGCAATGGATCGTACAGAGGGTCCATAGAGCATCTAGTGACCTGATTGTAGGGTTTTCTGTCTGTCAATCATGAGCGACGATAGGAAACTCGTGTACCACCGGGTACGTACCTTCTGGCAAATGAAGGCGAGAAATGGTGAACACGTACGGATTGACCTCTGAGATGAGGAGGGTGACGAAACGTGTCGGGGCGAAATAACCATAAACTCGTTCGCCAGAGGAGACTGCCGAATGCGTTGAGACGACTACGGTTCCGAATCCCCACACCGGGGTCACCCCATGAGTCGTTGGTGATACACCCAATTCTGGAGTCTCGGGTGCTTCGTGAAAATCGAAATATCTATGAAATGCCCTTCATCTCAGCCGTTTTCGTGAAACGAACGAAAATACCGAAAATGTGGAGCCTCTCCGAGGGCTTGGTAGGTGACATTGTTGGCGGAATATCCAAATCGGTCGACGTTGATTAGCACGTGGTCGGCAGGCAAGGCAGCGGAAACAGATGATTTGACCACCACTGCTGTGTTGGAATTCTGTCCAGACGAGGGGCGGGGATGGCATATAGTCAGATTAAGTTGAGTCTTCATGGTCGTTCTTGAAGGTGCACAAATACGGCGGCGATGTCGGACCGATGCTTGTTTCAAGCCCAAACACTCTGAACGATGCGGCCATTAGGGCTCGATCTTGTCATAAACTAATGTTACAGTTCATACGATACAGTCTGTGCAATGGCAAAGGATACGCTGCAGCATGCTAGCTAGCAGCAGGGGTAAGACGTTTAAGAAGTAGAAAAGTAAAGTCTCGGTCGTTCTTGGGCCAAATCCGCGCGAGTGCAAATCATGGCAAATTCTTAGTCTCATCGAAAGAGTGAATTTCACAACGAGAGCAACGCGATGGATTACCAGCAGTGACTTGCAGGGTGTGAAATGCGAAACGCTAGGTCGGTATTGACGAAAACGTTGAATCGGTCGGAAGCGTGATGAACTGGGAACCTAATACGGGGGCTTTTTGAATTCGTTGCTGATAGCCTGTGCTTCAGGATCAAAATCATCTGGCTGAATAAGTTTTCCCGCAGCATCATACTCCATCTCGGAGTGGTTAAGAGACTCCATCTGGTATGTCCCGTCAAATTCGTCGACTAGAGCATCCGTTGCGTCTGGGGACAGACCTGTATATGAACGCTATCTCCTTTTTTCACGGAGATATGACGAGACATCGAATTTGGCTGAGGTGATCGGAATGCAACCGTCGACTGAGCAGTTGAACTGTACATGCAACATATAAGGGGAGAGAGACCAAACATTCAGAGTAGATACAGACGAAAACAACTCAGTGGTCGGAGATGTAAAGTTGGTTAATCTCCGGACCGCCCTACTAGCCACGATCTAATTCAGAGTCAGTGTACGCAAAGCACAATCACTCGATCAATCTGCTCACGGTGGACAGGATTGCAGCGGGTACATTTCCGATAATGGACATGACTGGATTCAGGTTGAGCAGCATGAAAATCTGGCAGTCGACGTTATCGGTCAGAGTGGATCGATTAGACTCGAACTTACGGTCGCCAGTAGGTTTGCCAAGAATCTAAGAAGTAGTTGTTAGTTTTCCTGATGCCAACTTATTTAAGCGCATATATGCGGGCTTACGCGATCATGAAGTAGATCAATCCATCACCGAATATCAGCCTCATGAGTTTGGACCGGCCACTCGCAGGGAAAGCAAGTTTCCAGCCAGTCAAACACAGAACGGTGAAATCGAAAACCATGGAATATATAAAGCTGATGGCAAGGGTTTGGTTGTCTGTGTACGTTATAACACAAGCACCATTGATCCAGGCAGCCTTGAGAAGGATTCCTATGCGACAAAATCTGTGAATGTTCAACTGACATGTCGAGTCATTTACCGTGTAAAAGGAGCGACCAGTGTCCAATGATGACCAGGAGCAGGAAGGCCACGAGTAATTTGTTTTGGGACCACACTGCAATTCTAGAGCACGAAATGAAGGTTGTGTAAGGAATATGATCGACAGGCTTACGTTCTGATGGACAGATTGATGCTGGCGAGCCCGATAGCGGCGTTGCCAAACACCTGATTGAAGGTGTACAGGCCCTGGCAATCGATTTCGGTCCTGACGTTGAGGGCAACGGCACTATGACGGGATTCGATCTGCATCAGCCACGAGGAGAAATGACACGTACATTCCAATGAGGGCGAACAACAGAAAGTAACGACCCGCAAAATAAAAGATCTGGCAAGGTCAGTCTGATGACTGGCGCGGTAAGCAGACAATCCTACCAACGGCCATCTGAACGTTTTCTTTCCGGAGAGGAACTGCCAGTCAAAGTTCAACGAGATGACAAACTCCCAACTAAGGATCGACGATGAGCGGTGGGGGAGTGAGTGAATGCGTAGCGCGACGTACATGTAGAGCCCCAAGAGAGCATGCATGAAGTTATTGAATGCGACTGGGGGCGATCTTGGTCAGTACAAGCATGCATGATTTATCTTGACTGACCCGCGTCTGCTGCGATCTCTGCGGGGGACTGCCAGTCGACCATGATGTGCGTGGATCAGGGGGAGACGGACAAGCGACGGATATGACGAGGGAAGCCCCGCTTTTAAAGGGCATCGTGTATTGCCGTCACTTCGGCGGTGGCGATTGGTGGGCGCTTGCGAAGAGTGCTTACTCGATGAAATTACTGGAATAGAGACCCGATTGCCATTGACGGAGCCTTTTACCATATCTGTTACGCCTTCTGTCGACCACATGTAGTCTGCTTCGAGGGGGTCCCTTCCAAAGTCCCCATGAGACCGACCATCGCTACCTTGGAGTCTGGGCTCATGTCACATTTGTAAAAGTACAGGGAGCAGCCTACAAAATTTCCGACCTCCGCCATGAGCCTAGGGGTGCTATTTCGGGTCACTTACGATCGATGAAATATTTTGATCTTCATGGGTCCATAGATATAGAGTTGAATGAACTCATTTTACATAACGTTCACCGTTTTCCTTGAGCCTGTTGCGGCCAAAGTGATGGGTACTCATGGAAGTGCATGTGAGCTTGGTCGATTCGTCGAAACAAGATGCGTTTCGGGACGGGTACCTCGATCGGACTCGGGACCATATGGTACATGCGATACGCAGTTCACCGCCGGTCAAAATTGGCTCCGCTTCTTTGTTGGGAAGTTGATCGAACAGATGTTGAGCCACCCTCCGTCCGAGATCACGGAACAGAGCAGAACTGGACCCGAAGCAACGGCAATTGAACGTCCAAACCCTTGATTTTTTTCAGTATGTACCCTGTAGAATTCACTGCACACAACCTGCACCGTCGAGCAAGCGACTCTGACGCGTGACGTGCAAAACTGCACGTTTTCTTGCGAAGCTTATAGATCTGTCTTGTTAATTCGGATGTCGTCCCTGGACGGGTTCGCTCACATGGAACCGTTCTTTGTTGTGAAACTCCTCGGTGCTTTGTGGATAATCTTTCAAGACAGCTTGATTACATAACTGTAAGCGGAGTTAACGAGCCTTCGATTCAACTCCTACACCCGGCACAAAGAGTATCTCTGGTTCGGGTCAAGAGACACATACACCTGACGCCGCACCCGAATTATATGCCTGAATAGGACATCCTATGAGTAAAAGTCTGACCCACTGATCGAGTAACTCTTCGAACTGGATCTCATGTCAAGTTGAGAGCACGAGGCGGACTAACGCACTGCGGGGGTCTCCTGGTCGTCAGAAGGCAAGCCAATACAGAAGACCCGAAGATTGATCGCGATGCCTTCGGATTATCAGGCGCCCGCAATGTTTCCAGGCATACTTCCAGCGCGTCAGTTTATAGCATTGGGCGTTCTAATCTCTGATTTTCTCCGGGTGAGTAAAATATCTACCGTGTCAGTGTCAGATCCACGGCCGTTACGATCGATTGCAAGTTTGCTGTTTCACCTCCGCGTTACCATCTTGGTGCCGTTAAAGCAACCCGTCGAGGTTGTTACTAGCGTTATTATCGCGTGTTCGACTTCCCGCATTGAACCATTCCCTGATGGCGGCCCTCAACGGACGGGAGAAGCCTAATCCCTCTGCTGCTAATGGTATTAGGTCAGACTTTATAATGCGGGCTGTCGATGGCTTTTTCTATGCCAATCCTACCGTTTCCATTTCTTATAAACGCTCTTTACTGCTCGGCGGGTCATTCACTTCAACCGGCGCCATCTTCTCAAGATGGTCCACTGGCAGTCGCTTTCTGAGCTTTCGACAGACATCGGTAAGCTAATAGATATCTACACTCGATCATTTTGTTGATTAGGTGCCTTTGTGCAGTGGTGTTTGACAGATTTATGCACGCGTTGCTGGGTCTCTACGGGTGAGATGAACTTGACTGCTGAGCCCTTCATGCTTCCGTTGAATATGTCTTTATAGGTGGGAGATGTTGGTCACACTCAATTTTGACTGGTCGGTTCTCTTTGGAAAGAAGAAATTTCGATGGCCGCTTGTGAGTTATGCAAAATCTTATCACCGAGTAACTAGACGCATGTCGTCATAGATTTTTTACTTTGCGGGGCGATACTTGCTGCTGTTCGCAATGATTGGCATGTAAGAGCTTCTATTCTTGGTTTTCAGCATAGTTAACTCGCGTCGTAGATTGATATCCCTCGATACACCAAAGTTAGTTGATTTCTTTCTCCTGTTGATCGCACTCCAAGGGAAGACGTAGGGAGGTCGATTGCCAAAGTTTGTATGTGTTCAACCAGGTTTGTTCTTCACCCTAGCCATGCACCAAGAGATAAGCTAACTCCCGCAAGCTTGCCGGTGACTCTGCGCTTGGCCTGGCAAGCATCAATCTTTCCCTTCGCACGTATGTTTGCCTCTTTCATCCTATTGTCACTACTTACTCTGGTCCCAACAGCATAGCGATCTGGTCCCAAAACAAATGGGTAGTTGGAATCATAGTTCTTCTCATCCTCGGCCACTGGTCCCTCATTTTGCAGGGTATCCGCAAGCATTTTTGATACCTGGAAGCAGACTGATCTCTATTCCAGGCGTATTACTCAAAGCGGTCTGGGTCCAGGGTGTTGGCTGCACAATCATCAGGAGTAACACGACCGTTCTTGCGGCTACATTCATCTATTCCATGAGTTTCGATCTCGTGGTTCTTTGTCTGACTGCATACAAATTAGCATGGACTCGACGTATCTCGGGCACTTCTGGGGTTCATAGTAAGCTGGTCCGCATGGTATTCTCTGATGGATTGGTCTACTTCATTCTCGCGTACGTTGTTCGTACCATCACAACCTATCTGATGTTTATGTGCGGGCAGGTTCTTGGCAAACCTACTGGCTACGGTATTCATGATCATGAACCTCAACGCAATCATGAGTGTTGTATTTAATGTTCCTGCTGCCATAGCCTCGACAGTATGTTGTCCGTGGATCCGTCAGCCTTGGCCTCATTCAGCATCACAGATCATGGCTTCGCGCGTGGTCCGTCGGCTCTATAATTTCAATCTGGCTGTCCCCGAAGTGTAGTAAGTGGCGCATCCTTGCTTGTTCTCAGTGATTGATTCACTTCAATCCCTCAGTCATTCTGGTGACAGGTCGACTGGTGTTGTATTTGCAAATCCGTCCCACCCACGTGCCAGACCTCCAAGAGAGCCGACAGCCATTCATGTGGAAGTGAGTGAGTTGTCCTATTGGTGTCGCGGTCGCTTCGACATTCAACTGGCAGGTAGACACGCACCTTCAAACTCATTCACTCTCCGACGTCCCCCAGTACTCCATGAAGCCCGGCAGTGACTTCCTGTCCCTCAACGATCACGAGGAACATAGCAAGCTCGCCCGTATACTTTGAATGGCCTAACTCAATTCCGTCAGTCGTGGTAGTATGCGTTCGAAAAGGATGTTGCATAGGGCTCTAGTCATTCGTTTGAGCTTTCCAATCCTTTGAACTTAGATCTAAGTAGACGCGGAGCAAATAGTAATCGAATTTCATTTTACCTGGGCGTGACTGTGACAGGCTGTGACCTGCGTGTTCTCGACGCGTCCTCGTTGGTCGGTTTCGTTGTTTCCCCTAAGTCATTGCCCGAGACCATGCCACTCGTCCGTATCGAGCTTTCCAACTTCAAATCATACCGGTGAGTCTCCACGGCTACCCAATACTCAAACGGTGTGCCATATCTTTATAGAGGCCACCAAGTTATTGGCCCGTTTAAGAACTTCACATCCATCATCGGCCCAAATGGCGCTGGAAAGTCGAATCTCATGGATGCCATCTCCTTTGTTCTTGGTGTAAAGAGTGCCCAGCTTCGAAGTAGCCAGCTAAAGGACTTGGTTTACCGTGGCCGGCGTCTCGCGCGGGGACCTATGGACGGCTCAGAGAATACTCTGGGCCAAGACGACGCAGAACAAGAGAGCGAGGGGGAAGGGGAGGGCGACGCAAAGAAGGCTTGGGTCCTTGCTGTGTACGAAGATGCGGAGAACAAGGAATGGTTCTTCCAGCGCACGTGTGTTGCTTGCGCTACCGCCTCTGTCCGCGCGTCTCATCGTCCCATAGCATTTCTACCACGGGTGCATCCGAGTATCGTCTCAACAACAGGGTCGTCACGTATGCAGCCTACAATGACGCGCTTGTGTTCCATAACATCCTGGTAAAAGCGAAGAACTTTCTCGTTTTCCAGGGCGATGTGGAAGCCGTCGCTTCCCAATCGCCACGAGAACTTACTCGTCTCATCGAACAAATTTCCGGCTCCCTCGAGCTCGCGGTGGATTACGAAAAAGCCAAGGAAGCCCAGGAGCGTGCTACCGAGAACGCCACGTTCAATTTCACCAAGAGGAGGGGTATTACTGGTGAAATACGGCAATACAAAGAACAAAAAGGCGAAGCCGAGCGTTTTGAGAGCCTTTGTCAAGAACGAGTAAGTGGTTTCAGCATATCATTGATGCATGTACCCTATATGCGCCTCCCAGGACGACCTCATCCTTCAGAGAATTCTATATAAATTGTTTCACATCGAGGAAGCTCTTGGAGCGAACGCCCGAGACATTCAGAAGAAATCACGCACCCTGGCTGGCTTGCGTGCAGAGCAACAGGAACACGACAAGGCACTGGAGGACGCACGTGCTGAGCAAGCCAGAGCTCGCACCGCTGTCACCAAGGAGGAAAAGAAAGTAAAGAAGGCAGAAAAGGCCGTCGAATTTAAAGTGGGTCTATGCTCTGGATCTAGAGCGTGCTTGTTCTTACGCCTACTAGGAACCTGACCTGGTTGCGGCCGACGAGAAAATCAAACATTCTACCCGAAAAACTCAGAATGCGCAAGCTATGCGTGAACAAGTCGGAAAGGATGAGGAGCGGCAGCGAGTCAAGCTGAATACTTTACAACGTGATCTCCAAACGGCGCATAGAGCCGCAGATGAAGCCGCAGGTTTGCCTTTGCGTTTTTAGACGTGATTGATCCATTAATATTCCGTGTCATTCCACCAGAGGCGTATCGCCGAGCATCTCAAGATAACGCCGCCTTGAGCGAAGAGAGTCTTGCAGAATACCGCGCACTGTGAGCCCAGTTCACGTCTCCCGAAAAATGCGTTGCTCAGCTCCTCTGAACTTGACTAGAAAGGCGCAAGCGAGTGTTCTGGCAGTGTCCGAACGTCAAACACTAGAGACGCTCGGAAGAGAAGAAAAGATCGCCTCGCGTTCGCTCAGTCAGCTCAAAACTCAAATGGAGGAGTTTGAAACCAAAAAGAACAAGCTGACGGAAGATGCAGATGCTCAAGGAGAGAAAAAGACGGAAGTATGTGACTAGAGCATCCGTGCAGTCATTCGTCTTACCGAATTTGTCAGCTCGAGCAAAAGTTGGCAGCTTTGCAGGTTGACTTGGCGAACGTCAAGCAGGAATATGACAATCACCAGAGTGAACGGACCCGTATAACGTAGGTATCATTCTCGTTGCGCTTGCACCCACATTTGACGTTTCTCCAGTCGTCTCGAGGCGGAAGCAAATGAGAAGCTCACAGACGTTTATCAGCGTCTTCTCCAAGCTGGTATCGACAGGAACGAAACGGAACGAGAAGCAAAGCTCAAGGAGACTCTTGCGAGTTTGCAGCGCGTCTTCCCAGGTATTCTTCACCTATAATGCGACTGTATAATCTTTAATTTGACTTCCACCGAAATACAGGTGTTAGAGGACGGGTAGTGGACTTGTGCAAGCCCACGCAACGGAAGTACGAGAGTGCCGTTTCCGTAATTCTGGGTAGGAATATTGACGCGGTGGTCGTCGACGAAGAGAGAACAGCGATTGAATGCATCGAGGTTGGTTCACAGCACCAATACATCTTCATCTCAATTTATCCCTATATTTCAGTACCTGCGCACCCAGAGAGCCGGCCAAGCAACTTTTTTGCCCCTTGACACTATCTCTGTCAAGCCCGTCAATGACAAATTCCGTTCCTTCGCCAAAGGAGCACGACTCGCTGTCGATGTCATCCAATACGAACCTGCTGTCGAGCGGGCAATGCACCACGTGTGTGGGAATGCTCTGGTATGCGATACAATGGAAGTAGCCAAGTACGTGTGTTGGGAGAAGGGTCAAGAGGTCAAAGGTAGGACAAAGAAGCTCGCAAAGGAAAGGGAAGGTTCTGACGGCTCCTCAGCCGTTACGCTTGAGGGGACAATCATACATAAAAGTGGACTGATGACAGGTGGACGAAGCACGCATGGATCCGGAAAGAAGTGGGAAGAAAAGGATGTACAAGGTTTGTCGACGATTTGTCCAGTCCAATACCTCCCTATTTACGGAAATGGCACAGGCCTTGTTCGGCTCCGAGACAACCTCTTGGCACAGCTGCAGGAACTTAATCGCTCGAAGTCGCGTGGTAAAGCGGATGAAAACATCATCTCTGAGATAACGAGGCTAGAAAGCGCGATCACTGTAACTAAAGATGACTTGGTTCGTACATCACGCCCTTCATCGCATCGTTTGAGTTCAAGACTCACGGGGTCTTAGAGCGCTTTTAAACTTCGCCACAACGGTACGAAAGATGAACTGAAGCATGTTGAACGTGAGCTCAAAAAACTTGTGCCCGACTTCAAAAAGGTTAGCGAACCCAACCCATCTTTCCATGTTGCAAACCTTTCTCTTTCGTACAGGCCCAAACAGTGCACACAGCGCTCACCTCGCGCATATCAACACTTCAGTCGACTGTTGACGAAGCGGAGCATGGCATCTTTGCTGCCTTCTGCACCAAGATTGGCGTCGATCACATCAGGGAGTATGAAGAACGTCAGCTCAGGGTGGCGGAGGAGGAAAGTCAAGCACGAAATCGATATGATCAACAGATCGCACGCCTGACACATCAGTAAGATTTTTCCGCTCCACAGAGCTCGGACTTTTCAATATTATCCTGCCTGCTTACAGAATTCAATTTGAGCAAGAGCAATTGGGGCTCACTCAGAACAGATTGGCGACACTCCAGAAAACTCAAGAAGAGGAGGAAGCAAAGGTCGTCGAGCTAGAGGAGCAGAAACTTCAGATTCAAGCCGAGATTGCATCCGGCCGAGCAGCGATTGAGACTCTCCGGCAAGAGCTTCAGGTACTCAATGAAGCACTGGAGGAGAAGAACAAGGTCGTCGAGCAGGTGAAGAAAACGCATGCGCGTGGTGCCAGGGTACTCGATCAGGCACTAAAGGAGATTGGATCCATGGCTCGTGGTTTCGTAAAGTCAGTGACGTGGTTCGCTAATTATGCCGATTCCAGAACGATGAAATTGAAAAGTTGGCACTTGAACGATCATCGACGTATCGCAAGTGTCGACTCGAGGATATCAAGTTACCTCTCATAGCGGGCAACTTGAAGAATGTATCAATGGAAGAGGTAAAAACCCAAATTGTCATGAGATCGACGCACTGAGCTGTCATAGAACCTACGTGAGGAAGTGGCCATGGATGTTGATGAAGACGAGGACGGCACTCAGCGACCTAAGCAAGTCCAAGACTATGGTATTGAAGTCGACTTTTCTGCACTGGACGAAGAGGAGCGTGGGGTAAGTTTGCGCTGAGTGTTCAGGTTATAGACTCAATGCTTGCAGGGAAACAAACCGGAAGTGCTCGCCGATTTCGACGCATCGATAAGCAAACTAAACTCCGATATCGAACGTATGGCTCCAAACTTGAAGGCGATTGAAAGACTGGATGACGTCGAAGCGCGACTCATTGAGACCGAACGAGAGGCGGAAAAAGCACGCAAAGATTCCAAGACGGCCAGAGATCAGTTCAACGAAATCAAACGTCAGAGGTAGGGTCTTCCTCGACCATCAAATCTGTTTGTATCTTTATGATTCCTTGTAGATGCGAGTTGTTCAACAAGGCATATAATCATATATCCGAACGGATCGACGAGGTATACAAGGACCTTACGAAGGGCAAAAGCGCACCTATGGGAGGTGTTGCATACCTGAGTTTGGAGGATAGCGAGGTAATATCGAGACTCGCTTGTCTGCTTGGAGCATTCATTCGAGCTATCAATAGGAACCTTACATTGCCGGAATCAAGTACCATGCGATGCCACCGATGAAACGATTCCGAGATATGGAACAACTATCGGGCGGTGAGAAGACGGTCGCTGCTCTAGCATTACTCTTTGCGATCCACAGGTGAGTCCCGTTGAATATCTATAGACGCGTTCGTTCTTACATGCGGGTCAGCTATCAACCAGCACCATTCTTTGTCCTGGATGAGGTAGACGCGGCCTTGGACAACACAAACGTTGCCAAGATAGCGAATTACATCCGTTCCCAAGCATCGGAGTCTTTCCAGTTCATTGTCATCAGTCTCAAAGGTTCATTATATGAGCGTGGTCATTCTTTAGTAGGAATATACCGAGACCAAAACGTCAATAGCTCGCGGACGCTCACACTAGACGTAAGTTCTATCATTGAGCTCTCTTCCGAGAGACTGACTGGCTTTGAAGTTGACCCAGTACGATGAATGAAAGAGAGGATCCACCCTGTTATTTTCTTATCCTTATTTGCTTGATTCTGTTTTGTCGATTGGTGCCAGTCACTGTCCAGACTGGCAGCCTCACGTAGATTTGTTTCATTCATCTCCTTGTACTCATGAAGGGGCGAAACGATGTATAAAAGTTGGCGAAATTGTGGCTGACGTAAATCGTGATCCTCGACTTTGGGCTCGTTCATTTGCATCGAATGGGTCATTTGACTTATCCTCGCTCGGTCGTCCTCGTGCTTGGCGAATCATCCATTTATTCGCTCCTCCCCTCAACACTTTTCGCGCAAGTAGAATCACTCCTTCAAAATGGCAAACTAGCAGAAGCAGAGGAACTGCTAGAAAGAGCCGAGGCTGATCTTGCAGGAAGCGCAAGTTCGGGTGAGCAGGTAAGTGTCATAGGATTTCCGGTTACGAGTGTTGACGAGAAGCCCACAGTCGGAACCACTACGCTACTTGCATCAATGTCTTGCCTTCACATTCGTGCGTCAGAGCAGATTTCAAAAGGCGATACCCCACTTTGTCAAGGGCGCTATCGATCCTCGTATCCCTATCTCGTTCTTCGATGAACTACGACCCGCTTTGTTTGGTGAACACAGGGGTCACGAGCAGGATGGTATCGCGGCTGTAGAGGGAGGTTCCGTCGAGGTTGAAATCTGGGATGGCGTCAAGGCATACATGCCCGATGAAGCCAGCGTTGATGATATCAGTAAGTCAGTTTACGTTCTTTCTTTCCTCCCCCCATGCCACGTCCTCTTTGCGTGGCAGTATCTCGTTCCTCCCTTGCCAACCTCCAACCACCCACCACCACCAACTCAACTCACCACTTTCCCTCCCTTCCCATGTGTCCCTCCAACACTCGTCCTTGCCCTATCATCTGCACCAAATAAAATAAAATGATGCATGGGGGCTAACATTCAGTCGCCACCAACTTAGTCAGGAATTACTCTCCCTACTTGCGTCCTGGCGCGCTACCTGATTCATCTGCCCAAGATGAACATGACAGTGCAGGACCATCAACATCCGACCCTCACGTGAAGAGTGGCACACGTACGCACCCGGCAACAATTGTGATGCGCGAGGGGTTGAGAGAGGAAGCAAATGAAATGTTGAAAAGTATATTGGCTGCTGTGTTGGGAAGTGCTGGAATGTGGTCAAGGGAGGTTATCGAGGTGCGTGTCCTCCATCCTTCTTTCTCTGTGTCCATTTGGAGCGAGGGCAACCAGGCAAATTTCGTATTGCGTGCCCATTATCGTTTCTGCGTACCTTGACTGTGGCCATATTCTAAATTTGAATCATGAACCAGGTAACAGCAACCGCCCTTGCCCTTCTACATGCCAACGCAGGTGATGTCCGCGCACTTTCGGCACTGTTCGCTCCTCCTGCTCCTCCCTCGGTACCGTCCACTTCTCGTCCCGTCTCCCGGTCTAGTTCTCGTCCGCCCTCACGTCCTGGTTCGTCATCCCAAGTATACATGTCAAACGGACACCAAACCTCCGCATCGACATTACAACACAACCCACAACCCTCCCAGACAACGCTAATCAGCCCTCCGAGACCTGCACTCCCGCTTCGTCCAGAGGTCTTGGCGCCTGTACTTGCGCAGATGAACCTTTGGGGTACCTTGGTGGAGATGTGGAAAGTATATAGGGATGGCCAGAAGGTCGTCGATGTTTTAGTTGGGTAAGCGTTGCCCTACATGACTTCATGACCTGAATCACCTCGTAACTCTCATTCCACTAGCCTCGTTGAAGGAACATATGTTGATCCCTTGGTCGTCGATCCACTGGAGCAGATATTCACGATCCTTACTCCCAGTCGGTCCGATCTACCCGATTCGACGAGTGGAATTAGTTGGAGTCTCAACGAACAGGAGAGAACCAGCTTGGTAAAGAGATGGGCAGTATGGCTCGCCGGGAAGGACGTGGAGAGAGGGTTAAAGGTGCGTATATGCTCCCCGTCTTCTGCCATACGCAACCCACTCACGTGATTTCGGGCATTTGCATGATGCCTTGACTTTATTGTGCAGTTATTGACATCATTACCACCGACACGGCATCGCAGACCTACTGCTGCAAATCGCGGAAGGGACAAAGCTGCAGATCGAGAAAAGGACGAATTGACCATTCTTTCCGAGCTCCGCAATACCAATACACTTGCCGCAAAACGATACCTGGAATGGCTGGTCGTCGGGCGAGGTCTCGGGAAAAGTGAAAAGGAGGGAACGGAGGAAGGAGAGTTGTTTGAGGAACTTGTTCGGAACTGCGTGGAAGAGGTCCTGGAGTATGTCGCAGACGAAACCGTTGGAAGGCTTTGGAGAGCGAAAGGTTCGTCAGCTGTGTACATGTGTCCGCCGTGTACGCACCCCTTTTGTTATAGCGGCATCCTACGCTTCGTCCCCAAGCCACTCGGGTACGACGTCAACATCAACCTCTTCGCCGCCACTACCTCCACCCAAGTCGGATACACCGTCTTCACCATCGCCGCGCTCATCGTTCTTGTCTTACTTCTCCTCGACGACTCCCGACTCCCCGTCAAAGCGCGCGCGCATAAAGACGTTGTTACTTCTTCAATCTCTCAGAGAGGGCAAGACACTTGTCAAAGACATTCAAGACAAGATTACCAGTGGGGGCTGGGATAAAATTCTTGGTCTTGAGATGGCCATCTTGCATTCCAAGGTACACTTACTTTGTTTACGCCCACACGTGCTCACAAGCTCATCTAACAACATCAGATCCCTTCCCCACGGGTTACCCTCAAGACGCTGTACACTTTGCGCGATACCTCAACGGTCGAATCGTACGCGTCAAGTGGTGGCTTGACGGGGGTAATCGGTACAAAAGCGGGTGTTAGCGCCGCGGAAGGCTGCGGGTTATCTGATTGGAGTGGGTGGTTCGCCAAAGGCACCGGTAAGGCTGGGGCAAAAGAAGTCGCTCAGGACAGTGACATGCTGAAAATCCTACTGGAAGTCTACATGGAGGACGGGTGAGTCCCATTCTCCCGTGAAACAGACAGATTGATAGCATCGTCATCATTTTTCAGGGACGCGCAACAGACGGCACGGTTTTTGAGCTCACAAGCGAAGAGATTGGATACTTTGGACGTGCGTGCTCTCATGGTTTATTTTCGTCTGACGGCATTGTTCTACTATGATGTTGTGCCTTGATCCTGGATCCAATCATGAAATTGACATGACTGACGTATGCGCTGATTACTCAGATACTACCTCTCGTCCCAGCTAACTGGCCGCTTGGTTCGCTCTCGACCTACCTCACACGATCGCTCCGACGCAAACAGCATATTGCGCATGAAGGACAGATAGTCAGGGCCATCTGCGCAGGAC